>JAWPHD010009079.1:0-107872 GCA_037043455.1 Cyrtodaria siliqua | reverse complement strand
CACTTACGGAGTTATTGCGTTGATGGGACGATATGTGTAAGAAGCTATATGTAAGAATTGACCAAAACAACTCAGAAATATGTAAAATAAAAAAATAATAATAATAAGAATATTCCAGTTTTGAGTGGGGGTGTGGGAGAGTGGGCGGGGGTGTGGGAGAGGTGGGTGGGGGTGGGGGCAACATATATGTGTAAGAAGCTATTAAGAATTGACCAAAACAAAACCGACATATGTAAAAAAATCACAAACAAAATCTAGTTCCGAGTGGGGTTGGGTGTGTGGTGGGTGGGGTGGAGGCGGGCAGGGGCAACATATATGTGTAAGAAGCAATGTGTAAGAATTGACCAAACCAACACAGAAATATGTAAAAAGAAAAAAAAGAAAAAAGAAAAAAAATATTCCGGCTTCGAGTAGGGGGAGGGGTGGGAGTGGGAGGGAAGGCGGGGGGGGGGGGGGGGGGGGTGGGGGGGGGACATGTGTAAGAATTGACAAAAGCAACACATAAATATGTTTAAAAATATATATATATATAGGAGTTTCGAGTGTGGGGGTGAGGGGGTGGGTGATGGGGCAACATATATATTATATATATGTGTAAGAAGCTATGTGTAAGAATTGACAACACAGAAATACTTTTAAAAAAATAATAAAAAAATAGAGTTTCAAGTGGTGTGGTGGGGGGAAGTGGGGTGGGGTTTGGGGCAACATATATGTGTAAGAATTGACTAAAACAACACAGAAATATGTAAAAAAAAAAAAAAAAAAAAAAAAAGTGTGGAGGGTGGGGCGTGGGGTGGAGGTAGTGGGGGCGGGGTTGGAGAGGTGAGCCCATGTCCCAATATGGATGAAGTATGAATAAGATGCATACTCCTATAAGAAATCCCTAACCAAAATTATAGATATATAGATGCTTACATGCAAACCTAGATTTGCCTTTATTGCGCATTTTATGGGCCATCACAATTTGGGTTCCATGGGAGCCCGTAATTTGCAGAAGACAAAATTACTTACCCGACACTTTGCAACATATTATACAGAAACCAATTCCCAAATTTAGTTCAGCTAGGACAAGAAATGTAAGAGAAATAGACCTGTAAACACAGCTTACACGCAAAATTTGATGTGAAACAGACACATTTTAAGGGCTATAAGAATTTGGGTTCCATGGGAGCCCAGGGGTTACAGGAACCAAAATTACTTAAGCAGCCCTTAAGATAATGCAATAAGGAAGCTAATGGCCAAATGTTGTTGTGCTAGGGTAAGAAATGTAAGAGATATAGACGTGTAAACACAGCTTACACGCACAATTTGATGTGAAATTGGACACATTTTATATTTTATTATCATATTTTGAGTTCCATGGGAGCCCATGGATTACAGGAACCAAAATTGCTTATGCAACCCTTAAGATAATGCTATAAGGAAGCCCATGGCCAAATTTGGTTGTGCTAGGATAAGAAATGTAAGAGATATAGACTTGTAAACACAGCTTACACGCAAACCTTGAAATGGGACGCCGACCCCGGGGTGATTACATAAGTTCTCTTATTCTTCGAATAGTCGAGCTAAAAATGAAATAAAACAATTTAAGGACTGTTTCTTTTTTATTCAGCCAATTTCCCCTTAGCGTGCCTATATTTCGTTATTAACACGTGATGTTGCTAAATGTTTACGTTCGTGACGTTAACATACTGAATGTACTGAATGTTGATTAACGGCTCATCAACACAGTATAGGTTATTTAGAGCCGCCCCAGAGAGAGAGAGGGGAAGGATACATAGGAATCCGGGAACCTGCCCTACTCTTATTATTGAATAGATTCCTATGGTTCTTTAACGTGCTCGGAGGATAGACAGATACACGGGACAGCCCGGTTTACGTCCCCATCCGATGGACGAACATTTTAAACGTCGTCAAATTTGGCGGATATTTTAAGAAAAGGAAAACATTTCGTTTATCGCAATGTTGGTGTTTGTCACAAAATGTCACGGGTAGAGCGTACTGGTCGCATATAGCTCTTGTATCGGTTACACCCAAAATCTATTGTTCGAGTTGAAACAATTTCACAATATTCATGATCTATTCATGTAACACGTAAAAGCGTGCACATTTTAAGTGGCCGCCAGAGAGGCCGTGTCATAAGTTTAGTTTTGTGCTAATGCATGTAAACGTATAGGTATATTTTCCTTAAACGGCAAAATTGTATAAGGGCCTCGCGTGTAGATTCAATACTGTAGATTTAGCCACGTTTGTCACGGACTGAACGGGGCAAATAATGATTTGGGCGTAATGTTTGCTATAAAACCCATTGTCTTCTAGCTTTCGCCGGGATCATCGATAGTACTTTGTTGGAACAGAGATTGGACGGCAAATTTCACAGGCAACATGTGGTTAGTAGTTTTATTAAACTTTTATCGTATATTTGTATTCAGTGGGCGGCGCCATCTTGTTTGGCGGTTACGACATCCGGTTAGCATTGATGTTTCTCAAACATAACTTTAGACTAGCATATGATTTTGAAGTTACTTTATTAGATGTAATTATTGTAATTGATCATTAATTGTAAAACAATATTAATTTGATAACAGTGGATAATAGGTGCATTAGTTAACGTTGGCGTATAACTCGGTGATTGTAATACACGATTGTTAACATTAGTTAACAATGAGATGAGTGACAAGAATAAATGCGTGCATGCATAACTCAGTGAGTGTAATATACGAGTAATTTGATCATGTTTATATTACATGTATTAGGGGCATTGATTAACAGCGACGTACATAGCGTATACACGGCGTTGTAGAATATGTATACATTGCTACTCATCATTAGTACAGCTTACATATATTGATTGAATAATGATTTGTTTGGGTAATGGTAATTATGCAAGATTGTTATGTTTGTCAACCGACATCTGAAACGTATGTATAATTACAGCCTAAGCCATCCAGTATATAAGCCATCCAGGATATAAGTCATCCAGGATATAAGCCATCCAGGGTTGGAGTAAGCCATCTAGGTTTGGATATCCAGGAGTGGAGCTAAGCTTCCACGACTAACGTTACAAGCGGTGGAGACGGTCCCCGTACCTGCGCAGCCAGGTTTTACTAACGACAACCCCCGGGACACAAGGTGGGCCCGTTACCAGTCCTCACTGGAGGAATATCATTCACAATCTCAGTGGAGATTAACTATCATTGCATCGCGTCATCAACCCTTACAGAAGGCATTTGATGACAATCATCCATTGAATTCGCGCATCATCATCTTCATGAGCTCTCGCGCATCACAGTTATCGCGCTAGATCAACATTGTTATAGCTTTAACAACACTTTAGTGTCTTAGACATTCAGTATTTATAACAATACTAAGAACGTCTTAAACGTTCAGGAGAACATTCTTTTCATCGTTCATTTGTGTATTCGCTTGTTTTTTTAGATAATTGTATATATATTAAACATATTTTAAAAGTTGCATTAAACTTATGTAAATGCATTCACCGTCATTGATTCTTTCCTGAGTTAGCCCAACCACTAAGGTCATCCTGTGACAGTGTTTTATTATCTTTACAATGGCAAACAACACTACTTACTATTATGTCAGACTTTTACCCATAATGGAAAGCGCAGAAAAGCGGTAAGAAAGAAACAGTCGACAGTTTATGAACCGAATCGGCAAATTATCTCCGCCAATTTGTTTTTTTTGTATTAAATATGAGGCACCCATGGGGAAATCACCAAATGTTCACGTCGCGAGACGTAGACGACACATTAACCAATGAAACCCTGACAGTGTTTTCAATATGACAATCTGTAGCGCATCTTGTCAGTGGCTTGATTTTTCAGGAGATGTTGCATTATTCGCATAAACATTTATTTAAAAGAATTCTAAAAACAGGGTAAGTGGAAATCACATTACAACAATAAATACAGGAGACACGACTAATTAAACATTTGCTAAAAAAACATACACAGAGGCGGCAATATTGGAATGGTGACGTCTGCTACGTTTCTTTCTTGTTTGTGTTTGTTGCTTCCGATGGATCCCTTTTACAGTGTTTTTCCATATATTCAATTATTGTATATGTAATGTAGTCTTTATTTGTAAAGCTATTTTGGTGATTGTTTTACCATTTTCTACGCGTTTAAAGCTATTACAAATTCAGCAGAGTATAGTGCAACAACCTCTTCAACATATTCTTTATGCGACATGGAGCTGATTATGGACGCAGTACTATTCTGGAGAGGTCCTCATTTATCCGCTCCGACCTACCCATCTCAACTGTTCACGCCGGCCACACCTACTCTGGCTAGTGTAATGTATAAATAATGTCTCACCTCTATATGCAGATAGTTTTGCACCACGCTTGCTCGTAATGGCGGGAACTCTGAAAAAACGCAACGATCACACCCTAGATGAGTACATGTGCTGTTTGTGACAGAAGTTTTTTTTATAAGGGTACCGTATGTTCCATAATTATATCTTATGTTAAAATTGTGTGTTTCATTAAACAGGTCTCATTTTTTTTATTAAACATGTCTCAAATGAGTAGTCCAATACCGTGGAACATTTTCACATTTTCTCTAAACTTGATGAACTCTCAACAGGCAAACTAAACATTAACTTTACATATTTTGTTTTTAAAACCTGAATTAGACAAAGTCAAAAGATCGCATGAATTATCTCATTTTTAGTGTTCTTGTTAGTAAATCCAACTTATTTTGGTTAGAGAACTCTTGAGGTTGTTTTAAGCTTCACCAACACGCGTAGTGATCCAACATGCGCAGTGATCCATCATGCGTAGTGATCCATACACATGCATGTTATTTTTAATTGTACAGATTGAAATGTGTATACAAAAGGGCGAGTTGCACATTCACGAGTCAAGACTGTACTTTGCGGTGGATCAAGTAAACTATATCACTCTCTAATAGTCGAAACCGTGTAGACACTTTTGGAAATGTGTAGAAGAAACAAGATGGCAAGATGGCGGCAATCAGTCTTGTTCCGTCTACACGATTTCCAAGTATTTCTTCACGGTTTCGACTATTAGACAGTGCATATAAACAGTTGAATATGTTTAATATTTGACATTGGTGAAGATAAAAATAAAGAGACAAGGATGTGTGGCATATGCCGATATGATACCATCTACGTAGGAGATTTTAAATTTGTTACAATGCCACCCTGTATCTATACCATATTTTAGTTTATACAAATGCACATACATGCATCGAAATTATGTGACTTTCATTAAATGAAAACAGATACATCAGGCCCGTAGCCAGCACTGGAAATTAACCGATGCAACTCCCTTCATAGTGTGGTCTGAGGACATATACCCTGGGGGAAAACTGTTGATTTCTACATGTGATTTTCTGCATTTTAGTGCATTCCCGGGCAAGCTTTTCAGATTTAAGTTAGACAAATATATTCAAGTCTATTATATTCAATGTTTGGTACTTTCCCAAAATTCATCCGAGCAACTGCCTCGATGTGCCTCGGCGTAGCTACGGCCCTGTACATGGCTTTGTATAATAATTTGTTTGGTTTCTCTTTAACTATTGTGGTTGTCGTTGTTGTTGATATTGATGCTGTTGTGGTTGTCGTTGTTGTTGATGCTGTTGTGTTTGTCGTTGTTTTTGTTGATGCTGTTGTGGTTGTCGTTGTTATTGTTGATGCTGTTGTGTTTGTCGTTGTTGTTAATGTTGATGATGTTGTGGTTGTCGTTGTTGTTGTTGATGCTGTTGTGGTTGTCGTTGTTGTTGATGCTGTTGTGTTTGTCGTTGTTGTTGTTGATGCTGTTGTGTATGTCGTTGTTATTGTTGATGATGTTGTGTTTGTCGTTGTTATTGCTGGTGCTGTTGTGTTTGTCGTTGTTGTTGATGTTGATGCTGTTGTGGTTGTCGTTGTTGTTGAGGCTGTTGTATTTGTCGTTGTTATTGTTGATGCTGTTGTGTTTGTCGTTGTTATTGTTGATGCTGTTGTGGTTGTTGTTGATGTTGATGCTGTTGTGGTTGTAGTTGATGCTGTTGTGTTTGTCATTGTTATTGTTGATGCTGTTGTGTTTGTTGTTTTTGTTGATGTGGATGCTGTTGTGTTTGTCGTTGTTATTGTTGATGCTGGTGTGTTTGTCGTTGTTGTTGATGTTGATGATGTTGTGGTTGTCGTTGTTGATGCTGTTGTGGTTGTCGTTGTTATTGTTGATGATGTTGTGTTTGTCGTTGTTGTTGATGTTGATGATGTTGTGTTTGTCGTTGTTGTTGATGTTGATGATGTTGTGGTTGGGGTTGTTGTTGTTTTTGTTGTTGTTGTTGTTGATTCTGTTGTATTTGTCGTTGTTGTTGTGGATGATGTGGATGTCGTTGTTGTTGTTGATGCTGTTGTGGTTGGGGTTATTGTTGTTGATGATGTTGTGGTTGTCGTTGTTGTTGTTGATGCTGTTGTGGTTGTCGTTGTTGTTGTTGATGCTGTTGATGCGGTTGTGGTTGTGGTTGCTGATGCTGTTGTGGTTGTCGTTGTTGTTGTTGTTGTTGTAGTTGTCGTTGTTGTTGATGATGTTGTGTTTGTCGTTGTTGTTGTTGCTGTTGTGGTTGTCGTTGTTGTTGTTGATGATGTTGTGGTTGGGGTTGTTGTTGTTGATGCTGTTGTGGTTGTTGTTGTTGGTGCTGTTGCGGTTATCGTTGTTGTTGTTGTTTTAAATGCTGTTGTGGTTGTCGTTGTTGTTGTGGATGATGTTGTGGTTGTCGTTGTTGTTGTTGATGCTGTTGTGGTTGTCGTTGTTGTTGTGGATGATGTTGTGGTTGGGGTTGTTGTTGTTTCTGTTGTTGTGGTTGTTGTTGTTGATGCTGTTGCGGTTATCGTTGTTGTTGTTGATGCTGTTGTGGTTGTGATTGTTGTTGTTGATGCTGTTGATGCTGTTGTGGTTGTGGTTGTGGTTGCTGATGCTGTTGTGTTTGTCCTTGTTGTTGATGTTGATGATGTTGTGGTTGGGGTTGTTATTGTTTCTGTTGTTGTTGTTGTTGATTCTGTTGTATTTGTCGTTGTTGTTGTGGATGATGTGGTTGTGGTTGTTGTTGTTGATGCTGTTGTGGTTGGAGTTGTTGTTGTTGATGATGTTGTGGTTGTCGTTGTTGTTGTTGATGTTGTTGTGGTTGTCGTTGTTGTTGTGGATGATGTTGTGGTTGGGGTTGTTGTTGTTGATGCTGTTGTGGTTGTTGTTGGTGGTGCTGTTGCGGTTATCGTTGTTGTTGTTGTTGTAAATGCTGTTGTGGTTGTCGTTGTTGTTGTGGATGATGTTGTGGTTGTCGTTGTTGTTGTTGATGCTGTTGTGGTTGTCGTTGTTGTTGTGGATGATGTTGTGATTGGGGTTGTTGTTTCTGTTGTTGTGGTTGTTGTTGTTGATGCTGTTGCTGTTATCGTTGTTGTTGTTGATGCTGTTGTGGTTGTGGTTGTTGTTGTTGTTGTTGTTGATGCTGTTGATGCTTTTGTGGTTGTGGTTGCTGATAATGTTGTGGTTGTCGTTGTTGTTGTTGTAGTTGTCGTTGTTGTTGATGATGTTGTGTTTGTCGTTGTTGTTGTTGCTGTTGTGGTTGTCGTTGTTGTTGTTGATGCTGTTGTGGTTGGGGTTGTTGTTGTTGTTGATGATGTTGTGGTTGTCGTTGTTGTTGTTGATGCTGTTGTGGTTGTCGTTGTTGTTGTGGATGATGTTGTGGTTGGGGTTGTTGTTGTTGATGCTGTTGTGGTTGTTGTTGTTGGTGCTGTTGATGCTGTTGTGGTTGTCGTTGTTGTTGATGCTGTTGTATTTGTCGTTGTTATTGTTGATGCTGTTGTGTTTGTCGTTGTTTTTGTTGATGCTGTTGTGTTTGTCGTTGTTGTTGATGTTGATGCTGTTGTGGTTGTAGTTGATGCTGTTGTGTTTGTCATTGTTATTGTTGATGCTGTTGTGTTTGTTGTTTTTGTTGATGTGGATGCTGTTGTGTTTGTCGTTGTTATTGTTGATGCTGGTGTGTTTGTCGTTGTTGTTGATGTTGATGATGTTGTGGTTGTCGTTGTTGATGCTGTTGTGGTTGTCGTTGTTATTGTTGATGCTGTTGTGTTTGTCGTTGTTGTTGATGTTGATGATGTTGTGGTTGGGGTTGTTGTTGTTTCTGTTGTTGTTGTTGTTGATTCTGTTGTATTTGTCGTTGTTGTTGTGGATGATGTGGTTGTCGTTGTTGTTGTTGATGCTGTTGTGGTTGGGGTTGTTGTTGTTGATGATGTTGTGGTTGTCGTTGTTGTTGTTGATGCTGTTGTGGTTGTCGTTGTTGTTGTGGATGATGTTGTGGTTGGGATTGTTGTTGTTGGTGCTGTTGCGGTTATCGTTGTTGTTGTTGTTGTAAATGCTGTTGTGGTTGTCGTTGTTGTTGTGGATGATGTTGTGGTTGTCGTTGTTGTTGTTGATGCTGTTGATGCTGTTGTGGTTGTCGTTGTTGTTGTGGATGATGTTGTGGTTGGGGTTGTTGTTGTTTCTGTTGTTGTGGTTGTTGTTGTTGATGCTGTTGCGGTTATCGTTGTTGTTGTTGATGCTGTTGTGGTTGTGGTTGTTGTTGTTGATGCTGTTGATGCTGTTGTGGTTGTGGTTGTGGTTGTGGTTGTGGTTGCTGATGCTGTTGTGGTTGTCGTTGTTGTTGTTGTAGTTGTCGTTGTTGTTGATGATGTTGTGTTTGTCGTTGTTGTTGTTGCTGTTGTGGTTATCGTTGTTGTTGTTGATTCTGTTGTGGTTGGGGTTGTTGTTGTTGAAGATGTTGTGGTTGTGGTTGTTGTTGTTGATGCTGTTGTGGTTGTCGTTGTTGTTGTGGATGATGTTGTGGTTGGGGTTGTTGTTGTTGATGCTGTTGTGGTTGTTGTTGTTGGTGCTGTTGATGCTGTTGTGGTTGTCGTTGTTGTTGATGCTGTTGTATTTGTCGTTGTTATTGTTGATGCTGTTGTGTTTGTCGTTGTTATTGTTGATGCTGTTGTGTTTGTCGTTGTTGTTGATGTTGATGCTGTTGTGGTTGTAGTTGATGCTGTTGTATTTTTAATTGTTATTGTTGATGCTGTTGGGTTTGTTGTTTTTGTTGATGTGGATGCTGTTGTGGTTGTCGTTGTTATTGTTGATGCTGGTGTGTTTGTCGTTGTTGTTGATGTTGATGATGTTGTGGTTGTCGTTGTTGATGCTGTTGTGGTTGTCGTTGTTATTGTTGATGCTGTTGTGGTTGTCGTTGTTGATGATGTTGATGATGTTGTGGTTGGGGTTGTTGTTGTTTCTGTTGTTGTTGTTGTTGATTCTGTTGTATTTGTCGTGGTTGTTGTGGATGATGTGGTTGTCGTTGTTGTTGTTGATGCTGTTGTGGTTGGGGTTGTTGTTGTTGATGATGTTGTGGTTGTCGTTGTTGTTGTTGAGGATGTTGTGGTTGTCGTTGTTGTTGTGGATGATGTTGTGGTTGGGGTTGTTGTTGTTGATGCTGTTGTGGTTGTTGTTGTTGGTGCTGTTGCGTTATCGTTGTTGTTGTTGTTGTTGTAAATGCTGTTGTGGTTGTCGTTGTTGTTGTGGATGATGTTGTGGTTGTCGTTGTTGTTCTTGATGCTGTTGTCGTTGTCGTTGTTGTTGTGGATGATGTTGTGGTTGGGGTTTGTTGTTGTTTCTGTTGTTTTGGTTGTTGTTGTTGATGCTGTTGCGGTTATCGTTGTTGTTGTTGATGCTGTTGTGGTTGTTGTTGTTGTTGTTGATGCTGTTGATGCTGTTGTGGTTGTGGTTGTGGTTGCTGATGCTGTTGTGGTTGTCGTTGTTGTTGTTGCAGTTGTCGTTGTTGTTGATGATGTTGTGTTTGACGTTGTTGTTGTTGCTGTTGTGGTTGTCGTTGTTGTTGTTGATGCTGTTGTGGTTGGGGTTGTTGTTGTTGATGATGTTGTAGTTGTCGTTGTTGTTTTTGATGCTGTTGTGGTTGTCGTTGTTGTTGTGGATGATGTTGTGGTTGGGGTTGTTGTTGTTGATGATGTTGTGGTTGTTGTTGTTGGTGCTGTTGCGGTTATCGTTGTTGTTGTTGTTGTAAATGCTGTTGTGGTTGTTGTTGTTGTTGTGGATGATGTTGTGGTTGTCGTTGTTGTTGTTGATGCTGTTGTGGTTGTCGTTGTTTTTGTGGATGATGTTGTGGTTGTCGTTGTTGTTGTTGATGCTGTTGTGGTTGGGGTTGTTGTTGTTGATGATGTTGTGGTTGTCGTTGTTGTTGTTGATGCTGTTGTGGTTGTCGTTGTTGTTGTGGATGATGTTGTGGTTGGGGTTGTTGTTGTTGATGCTGTTGTGGTTGTTGTTGTTGGTGCTGTTGCGGTTATCGTTGTTGTTGTTGTTGTAAATGCTGTTGTGGTTGTCGTTGTTGTTGTGGATGATGTTGTGGTTGTCGTTGTTGTTGTTGATGCTGTTGTGGTTGTCGTTGTTGTTGTGGATGATGTTGTGGTTGGGGTTGTTGTTGTTTCTGTTGTTGTGGTTGTTGTTGTTGATGCTGTTGCGGTTATCGTTGTTGTTGTTGATGCTGTTGTGGTTGTTGTTGTTGTTGATGCTGTTAATGCTGTTGTGGTTGTGGTTGCTGATGCTGTTGTGGTTGTCGTTGTTGTTGTTGTAGTTGTCGTTGTTGTTTATGATGTTGTGTTTGTCGTTGTTGTTGTTGCTGTTGTGGTTGTCGTTGTTGTTGTTGCTGTTGATGCTGTTGTGGTTGTGGTTGTTGTTGTTGTTGATGCTGTTGTGGTTGTGGTTGTGGTTGATGATGCTGTTGTGGTTGTCGTTGTTGTTGTTGTAGTTGTCGTTGTTGTTGATGATGCTGTGGTTGTCGTTGTTGTTGATGCTGGTGTGGTTGTGGTTGTTGTTGTTGATGTTGTGTTTCCATGATTGTGTCAATATATGTGTGTTAACCTTTACCCATTACGCACCGAAGGAGTTGATAAGAGCCTAACTAATGGGGTAAGAACTTGTGGACTGACCCATTTGAATACCTTGTAAAATAAATTGCAATAAAATATGTTTAAATCATAGTAGATAAACACTTTCTATATTTTTTGTTTACCTGATATTGCACGAGAGTTGCTCAGTTGAAGGAAGGCGTACACGGCGATTGTCCATACGAGAAGAACCAGAATCGATGTGCGGCTATATCGCCACCGAAACATCCCATAAAGCATGTTTCTGAAACATCAAGCAAAAGAGAATTAAAAAGAAACGAGAGCGTACATTTGTTGAGACATTTTATTTATAAGTTTTGCTTCCAATCTGAATGAGAGTTATGACGTATAACGATATGAAAAGGATGGCTACCCGTTTGTGTTTTTGGTATTTATATTGACCTTATTTTGGGGATTTTGGAGTTATAATTATAGTGCCAGAAAATATCGACCTTTTTCCGTTAAATTTAACCCTTCTAAGTTATGGGATATCAGAGTCGTGACGACCACTGACAGTTTTTGATGTTTTATGTTGCCCTTGCCCTCACTGTGGAATGTGGCATTTAAGTACGAATTTCGCCTTTAATTCATTCACTTCAGCAATAACAAAAACACGTGTTACATTACACAACATTGAATTGTGATATTCTACCATAAGCACTTTTCGTGACATAGGTAATGTATTCTCAGTTGGTCTATTTTCACATATAGTGTTTTTGGAAGATGACAGGTGTTCTGGTCAATTGTACAATTTGACATAAAGTATATGTATATACCTTATCAGCATATAACTTTAACAACATTAAAACATGCACATGTCAGCAGCAGTCATCAGCAGCAGCCAGCAGCAGCAATAGTAGTAGTTGTAGTAATAGGCGTAGTAGAAGAAGTAGCAGTAGCAGTAGCAGTAACAGTAGCAGGAGTAGTAGTATGAGGAGCAGTAGCAGTAGCAGTAGCAGTATCAGCAATAGTAGTAGAAGTAGCAGTAGCGGTAGCGGTACCCATAGTGGTAGTGGTAGTGATAGTGGTAGCGGTAGCGGTAGCGGTACCCATAGTGGTAGTGATAGTGGTAGCGGTAGCGGTAGCGGTAGCGGCAATTGTAGTTGTAGTGGTAGTTGTAGTGGTAGTGGTAGCGGTAGCGGTGGCGGTAGCGGTGGCGATGGCGATGGCGATGGCGGTGTCAGTGGCAGTGGCAGTGGCAGCGGCAGCGGTAGGATAACGGTAGTGGTGTAGTGGTAGTGGTAGCGATGGCGGTGGCGGCGGCAGCGGTAGCGGTAGCGGTAGCGCTAGGGGTAGCGGTGACGGTAGTGGTGAAGTGGTAGTGGTAGTGGTAGTGGTAGCGGTAGCAGTAGTAATAGTAGTATCGTTTATGAGTCAAGCTGGTCCCTCTGGTCCGCTGATTCCACATCTATTAATGTATTGATTGTACGCGCATACATGTAGTAATTAGTTCACTCCCTCGTGTATATCGTTATGGAGTACAATACCCGAACACATACAAAATGAAGAATCTCTTTAAATTTCTACCTGCTTTTAAAACTGTTATTACAAATCAATACTTAAAAACGCGCAAAATGCCTATTTTCCATCTTTCTTGAAGTTGCAAGTTGTACACGAATAAGAAACGGATGCAGTAACTTGAAATATGATTTGTTTATAAACAAGATCAAGGAAAACTCAACCCCCTGAAAAATGTTGGCATGAAAAGAAGGACGCCGAACATTATGAATGTCCCTTTTATTTGAAAAAAATCTACACGACATCGTCTTTTTTCATGCTGCCTGTCCGTTGCATACGCTAAGCTTTCGTGTTTTTTTTTGTACGTTTTATATGGACAAGATAGTTATACGGATAAAGACAATAACACTATATTTAATCAGGTTCAACTTTACATCAAAGATACTACACGATTTGATGAGAACTAGGTCCCCATTATACAAAGGGATATACATTATTATTATGATACCTGCTCAAGTATGACCCTACAACCACATCAACTTTCATTCCTTCTTTGTTCATTTCATTATTGTTTTATCTTTCCTAAGAACCTCCTTCTGTTTTCTCCTCTCTTCTTTTTTCAACGAGGGAAATGCCTATATTAATGTTGGAAGAACTTGTGGCTCAACCCTTTTACTTGTCTATAAAATAATTTACAAATTGAATTTGATTTTAAGGTGCACCGACACATGAAAGGTTATAATATAAGGCGACAAACAGGAATGAACGTGGCAAACTCATCCTCCATTTACATCAAGATAACATATGGAGAATGGGCCTTATCTGCAGAACTGCAGTGTTGCTAGAAATTATATAGTAGACATACGTGTCTACGTTTGCATACGCGGTGTCATGATAAAGATCTTGAATGAGCATGATAAAAAATGACAAAATTAATATGAATGGGGGCGAGGAAAGTGGGGTGTCCTACTCCTCTGCATGTGACAGTGTGTCTGTGAGATTACAGTGGTTGTATTCTACCCGGCAACAGCACGGGGTTATAGAGAACATTAGTTTAATGATACATTTGGTATCCTTTCCTCTGAAAATATAAACTTAACCCTTAAAATCAAGTACCTAGGTCGCTTACACATGAGCAAAATCAGATATTTTCCACTTTTCCCCGTTTCCCTTTGTGGTTTGGTGCCTCAAAATATACCAGAGCAGTCACGAGTATGGTCGATTATTTTTATTGAACATTGCATTTTATGTTTTAAAATAACATGATAGTTTATTCAACAAATGCAGTAGACCATTTGGCCCATGAGTATACAAATACACAAACAATTTTCAATTGCAGAGGTCGATGGCAGTAACAAACATTACATAGTATCAAATTTTGTACAATATACTATAAACATTCTAAATCAGTTTTAATTACGCTATTTCTAACAGTGTAAGTTTTACTATAAACAATTGTTTAGAAACATTCTTCAAATCCATGTGTCACATACTGTAATATTGGTGTTAGAGTACCTCTTGGGAGAGTACTAGTATTTATTGATTGTAATATATGTCATTTCGAATTTTAAAACCATCAAATACGTAAGTAGCCAAATTCTTTACAGTAATAAGCTTTTCTGATGTCAACAGTTCTAAAAATTTGGGAATATTTGGTCTTTGCCAATAGTATCGATTGATTAGTTGTGTCTTAGTTCTTTATATAAAGTACATTCCAATATAAAATGGTATTCGTCTTCTAGATCGTCACATATACAACATTTGCGCTCATTAAAAGGAATACGGTGTGGCTTATGCCAACGACCCGCTTCTATTTGTAACCTATGGAAGGACATTCTTAATCTAGACATTGCTACTTTAAATTTTCTTATTTGAACATTTTCTAGATATGATTTATACGAGAGTGCACGAATACGTTTTAGCTCTGGAAGAATCCTGTATAAGATAATTCCAGTTTTGGATAAAAGTGTCTGATAATCTTTGTTTAAAATTTGATATGAACATACTCATATTTCCAACCCACTGAAATAACCACACATAATTAAAACCCATGCTCTCTAACAAGTATTTTACTGCTGATGCCCAGTTTTTTTTATTAGGCCTCATCTCAATGTCACAAAGCATCATTTTATGCCTCATCTCAATGTCATTTTAGGCCTCATCTCAATGTCACAAAGCATCATTTTACTTTTTTTGAATTAGTATTATATGTGGCTCCGTTTATATAAGAATCATATGAATTATGTTATGTGACAAAATTGCCTATTTTAATGATGTTTTTTGTCCCCCATATCAGTGATTGAGACAGTGATGGTGACAGTGACGTCATAGGAGGCTCCCACAGTGACAGTGACGTCATAGGAGGCTCCCACAGTGATGTCATAGGAGGGTCCCACAGTGATTGCATATGAGGCTCCCATAGTGCCGTCATAGGAGGCATCCACAGTGATATAATTGGAGGGCTCCCACAGTGATGGCACAAGAAGCTGCAGTGACGTCACAGGAGGCTCCCACAGTGACAGTGACGTCATAGGAGGCTCCCACAGTGATGGCATAGGAGGTTCCCACAGTGATTGCATATGAGGCTCCCATAGTGCCGTCATAGGAGGCATCCACAGTGACATCATTGGAGGGCTCCCACAGTGATGGCATAAGAGGCTCCAGCAGTGACATCATAGAAGGCTCCGTTCGGTACCGTTTTTGTTTGTTGTTGTTTTTTTTCACCATACATAAACATAGTACACAACATTACAATCCATTACTCTTCCTCTCATTACACGTTAACTTTTGACCTTTTAAGTATTTAAGTTTATATCTATTCACTGATTTTTTTCCATTTTTTCAAAGTGAACTATCCATCGCATTGAAATTAAGGATGGTTTTCTTGTATTTGCACGAACAAATAAAATATGTTGCTATTTCCTTCAACCCCCAAACCTCCTCAATATTAAAAGATCACAACAATATTTAAAAACCGATACAATTGTTTATTTGTTCGGAGCGCTTGTGTGCACCTACTGCTGTTTATTTGTTCGGAGCTCTTGAGTGCACCTACTGATGTTTATTTGTTCGGAGCGCTTGAGTGCACCTACTGATGTGTATTTGTTCGGAGCGCTTGAGTGCACCTACTGATGTTTATTTGTTCGGAGCGCTTGAGTGCATCTACTGATGTTTATTTGTTCGGAGGGCTTGAGTGCACCTACCGATGTTTATTTGTTTGGAGCGCTTGAGTGCACCTACTGGTTTATAACATGCATATGGCTGTTATGTTCAACTCATTATTTAATACATAACAATATTCCGATAGATATATATCTCGTATATCAATTTCAAAATAAAACATCAAAAAATAAACATATCGATGTTGCAATATAATCATTCAATATGTTTAAGTAAACACAAAAATACGTCTGCTCGGTAGGTGCACTCAACGCTGAATGACAAATCCCGCCAAACCTCTCGCCTTGCACGTGCATAATGCCCTCTATCGGAGCATTTACCGATTCAAGAGAAATTAATCATTTCTTATTCATCTTATTCAAACAAAGAAAATTATATTTCCTCCATTCGGTACCTCCTCCGAGCTGGTATTTCGATAAAAACAACAGCATCGATCACATGTGCTTGTTGAATATTCTATCTGATCACAATATTTAAATTTGAAGTGTTAGATGTGTGCTATGCTGTATCCAGCCCCCACTTAGCTTAGGTAATGTTATTACATTAATAAAACACTTATCCGTGTACTTATTGTAATTGAAATATAATTTATGGTTTCTTCTTATCATTTAATAGCATGTTCTGGGCAATATTATAATGTTATTATACAGTTTACTATACAATATGGATTTTACACTGGTGATCAATTATTGCTGTCTCCTTCGGACCGATATTGGGGTTTGGCCGATATGACGGACAATAACGCATCGCCCGTGTACACACCGTACAACCCGTATATTTGATAACAGGGGGATAACTGGATAATTGGATATCCGGGCCGATATGACGGACAATAACGCATCGCCCGTGTACACACCGTACAACCCGTATCTTTGATAACAGGGGGATAACTGGATAACTGGATAGCCGGGCCGATATGACGGACAATAACGCATCGCCCGTGTACACACCGTACAACCCGTATCTTTGATAACAGAGGGATAACTGGATACCTGGATATCCGGGCCGATATGACGGACAATAACGCATCGCCCGTGTACACACCGTACAACCCGTATCTTTGATAACAGGGTGATAACTGGATAACTGGATATCCGGGCCGATATGACGGACAATAACGCATCGCCCGTGTACACACCGCACAACCCGTATCTTTGATAACAGTGGGATAACTGGATAACTGGATATCCGGGCCGATATGACGGACAATAACGCATCGCCCGTGTACACACCGCACAACCCGTATCTTTGATAACAGAGGGATAACTGGATAACTGGATAGCCGGGCCGATATGACGGACAATAACGCATCGCCCGTGTACACACCGGACAACCCGTATCTTTGATAACAGGGGGATAACTGAATAACTGGATAGCCAGGCCGATATGACGGACAATAACGCATCGCCCGTGTACACACCGTACAACCCGTATCTTTGATAACAGGGGGATAACTGGATAACTGGATAGCCGGGCCGATATGACGGACAATAACGCATCGCCCGTGTACACACCGTACAACCCGTATCTTTGATAACAGGGGGATAACTGGATAACTGGATAGCCGGGCCGATACGACGGACAATAACGCATCGCCCGTGTACACACCGTACAACCCGTATCTTTGATAACAGGGGGATAACTGGATAACTGGATATCCGGGCCGATATGACGGACAATAACGCATCGCCCGTGTACACACCGTACAACCCGTATCTTTGATAACAGGGTGATAACTGGATAACTGGATATCCGGGCCGATATGACGGACAATAACGCATCGCCCGTGTACACACCGCACAACCCGTATCTTTGATAACAGAGGGATAACTGGATAACTGGATATCCGGGCCGATATGACGGACAATAACGCATCGCCCGTGTACACACCGCACAACCCGTATCTTTGATAACAGAGGGATAACTGGATAACTGGATATCCGGGCCGATATGACGGACAATAACGCATCGCCCGTGTACACACCGTACAACCCGTATCTTTGATAACAGAGGGATAACTGGATAACTGGATATCCGGGCCGATATGACGGACAATAACGCATCGCCCGTGTACACACCGTACAACCCGTATCTTTGATAACAGAGGGATAACTGGATAACTGGATAACCGGGCCGATATGACGGACAATAACGCATCGCCCGTGTACACACCGTACAACCCGTATCTTTGATAACAGGGGGATAACTGGATAACTGGATATCCGGGCCGATATGACGGACAATAACGCATCGCCCGTGTACACACCGTACAACCCGTATCTTTGATAACAGAGGAATAACTGGATAACTGGATATCCGGGCCGATATGACGGACAATAACGCATCGCCCATGTACACACCGTACAACCCGTATCTTTGATAACAGAGGGATAACTGTATAACTGGATATCCGGGCCGATATGACGGACAATAACGCATCGCCCATGTACACTCCGTACAACCCGTATCTTTGATAACAGAGGGATAACTGGATAACTGGATATCCGGGCCGATATGACGGACAATAACGCATCGCCCATGTACACACCGTACAACCCGTATCTTTGATAACAGAGGGATAACTGGATAACTGGATATCCGGGCCGATATGACGGACAATAACGCATCGCCCATGTACACACCGTACAACCCGTATCTTTGATAACAGAGGGACAACTGGATAACTGGATATCTAGATATCCGAGTCGATAAAAACGGCAGAAATCAATACTGCTTAGATATTTCTTTCAAGTATTTTTCAAAAACAAAAGTGAAATAAAAAATTACAAGGTGTACATATGTATGGATGTTTAGACATTCTACAGTGATTATCCCGACCAATTTCGTCGACCAATAAGGCAGATATTCGTACATACTGAGCTAATTTTATACTAGACCACATGCCCAAATGTTGTATATGGTATTAACAAGTGAAAATGTAAAAACATCTACAAAATGTGTGTAATTTCAAGAATTGTTTATAAAAAACTGGTGACCTATAAATAGATTTTACTTATTTCGAAATAAATGTCACAGCACTTTTTCAAAAAAAGGTGTGCAGTACAGCATTCATTTTACTGCTCAACCTTTTTATCTTAAGTGAATTATCATTTCAGTCAAAAAAAATAAAATCGCAAAGGCGCCTGGGTAGGGTCCATATATTTTTGCTTTTCGAAATAAAACGACGGATTAAGGTCACATTTGCTTGTGTATATTTTGAAAGATGTTGAAAATTAACCGTTGATTTTGAATAAGATTATTTTTATGAATTAATATTTGTAACAGGTTTATGTGCTTTAATTCTCCTCTTTTCAGTGAAATTTTGCAGTTAGAAACATGTGTCTAATGCAATAAAATGTGCGGTGACTTACCTTTCTTTTTTTGACAATGGTTTTATTTAAATTTTAACAAAGAAGCTTTTAATATCAATTAAATAAATACATGATAAAAGTGTTAAATGCGCGACGTACCTTTTTACAGGTTCACTGTCCGCCATCTTGAATGGATGTACCGTGTTCCGGAATGACGTACCGCATCTCGGTAGAGTGTAACATATATTTATAAGTTGTTTATTCGTTAAGACCACGACAGGATTTGGTGTATTACAAGATATTCGTAAATACGCTTAAATATAGTAGAGAGTTATTGTTGAATAACTAGGGCACGCATAATCCTTTCAAATAGTATTAAGTGTTAAGTATTAAGTTGTGTCATGTTCTTGTTTTATTAAGAAGTAATAAGTCACATAACCATAGGATTATTATTATTATTAGGAACGCTGGTCAAACGTGTTTAAGCCTCCTATGACAATTAGGTAGTTTGTATGGTGAAACAGGATTATTACAACGCATATATAAAAAACGTATTAATTAAACAGAAGAATCAAATGGAAAAAATATAAAACACTAAAATAATAATAATTTATATTACTGGATGAAGTTCCTGGATGATATGAAAAATAAAAATAGCGTAAATAGTTTTGTATTTGATGTAATATAATTTATATTCAGCAAGGTCTAATTGTTCTGAAAAAAAAATATTGTTTGGTCAAAACAGGGCCCGTAAAAGAACTGGGAAACAAGAAAAATAGAGCTGAATAGAGCTGATCATACGACGAGGTACACATTTTCCTCTTGGAGATGGATGTGTGATTAATTAAGCATATTAAGTTATCCATGTTTAGTATCAACAGTAATAATAATTGTATTGCACTTATTTTAAAATCCATCTTAAATAATAATTGTGTCAAAATAACATTATCCTACCTTTTTATCCAATGTTTCTAATGTTTCCAAAACCCAAAGGTCATTTTTACAAAAGCCTTTCTAGCACAAAAACGTGAACAGAAAAACTGCCAAAGTCACGGTCATATTTAGAATGAAACGACACTTTGTGACGTCTAGAAGTATAGTATGTGACTAACATAAACTATATAGATACTGTCAAACAAACTATATAGATACAGTCAAACATAAACTATATAGGTACAGTCACACAAAAACTATATAGATACAGTCACACATAAACTATATAGATACAGTCAAACATAAACTATATAGATACAGTCAAACATTAACTATATAGATACAGTCAAACATGAACTATATAGTTACAGTAGCTGTTTCAACCCTACTTGTTTATGCCCGAGTATCCATCTGTACAGCAGAAAGCAAACATTGTGCTGCGTATATATAATTAAGGGAATGCGCTATTAGAGAAATACAATGCTTGTTCGATTGGCAAGTGCTATGACACATCGGGCAATCTTTAAATATTTTATCTAGGCTTTGACATTGCTTATACTTAAAGTATGCATTTGGTTGAATATTTCTCTTGACCATACCCCATCCATTTTGGATTATTTTTTTATAAATTGATCGGCCAATAGCCCTTAAATAGTATTTTCCCTTCAGAGTCATTATTTAACTCGGTAAAAATACTTCACGGTGTTTTAAAACCGGTTTTGAATTTTAATACTCCAGCTTTCACAAAGTGAAGTGGGGGTTATGTAGGAAACAGAAATATTCTGTGGGTGCGCCAAGCCGTCGCGGAGGGATATTTACTTAAAAACGTCACGCGCAAAAAACGTAAACAAACTGCGTTTTGAGCAGATTTCAGGATGGCGGTCAAAATGACACCAGTGATGTAAATTGTATTCAGCTAACAATGTACAAAGATGACACACATAAACAAATACATGTATTCGTTTGTTACACAGTGGATTTTAAGTTTTTACGTATTTTATCTATTCTGTTTTATTAAAAACACAATTTCTAGGCATTTACAGATCGCCGACTGTTTCGAAAATTTAAGTGAAATTTGAGCTTTTAATCAAATTGATAATTACAATTTGTTCTTAGAGCGAGAAAAAGGACGAAAGCAATAACGTCAAGAAAAAATCTTCCTCTACAAGCCTGCAAAATATCATTAAAATTTGGAAAAAGTACTTTTTTCTACCCAAAAAAATCGTTTCATGACCGTCCATACAATTTCACGCGGAAATAACGAGATTTTTTTCAATCGGGTGCTTTCAACAAAACACTTTTAAAATCACTTTTGTATTATTAAAATTCATAAAGAAATTATACAAGCCATTTCCTTATAAAATAACCATTAATTGCATATTCTACTTTTTAAAAAATGTGCCGTCTATGTTGTGTTATTGTAAAAATTATCTCCGACAAAACAGCAGTAAAATAGGAAAATGTCGGCTGTGTATCCATCGACTTCAGTTATTTTTATTTTGTAACTCAATTTTTATGAGGATTTTAACAGGGAGAAAAAAGTCAAGAACATGAACGACGAGTTTAATCCTTCCTCTAGCAGTATTTAAATGTTGAAGAAAATTTGAAAAAAAATCTTTTTGCTACCCCAAAAAACGTTTGGTCACCAGTTTTCGCAAACGTTTCGAACGTTGTTTTGTGTAGTGCTGTTACACGGCATATGAGTAAACAGAGGTCAGCTCACTGCGTGATAAATTCTGAAATTAGCTTATAAACGGTAATGAACAATGTCAATCAGCAGCTAAATGTTTATAAATAAATCGGTAACATGATAGATCTTTTAAAATCTAATTCTATTAAAAACATTGCAACAATCACAATACCGTGTTTTCCCGAAGTCCACGTTGTTACAAGAAATGTGACGTCACATCGGTTTTTAAAAGTTTCACAGGTTGAAAAGATGTACGCGGACAATTTTTGTCATCTCAATGCTCAAGGATGCGTGTGCTTATATGTTTTTGTTTGTTTTTGGTCGGGGAGCCCTTTAAAAAAAACATAGGCTATTATCCCACCGACCGCGCCCACCCCCGCCCCAAAAAAATTGGTTATGGGTTTACACGTAAATGACTGACAGTCTGTAAGGTCATTTGGATTATAGACTCAAACAATATGAACTATGCATGGGTTTATTGATTGGAACAACAACCTCAGATGGAGATGAGATGGAGATAAATATTCCCATCAGACATGCCATCACCAGGGGTCGAGCCCAGCTCTTAGGTGCAACACATTATTCACTGTATTACCGAGGCCTCTGACTCAAATCAATTACAGTTATCATCATTGTGATTTTAAAAAACAACATCTAGCCTACCCGCTACCATGAAACTCTGCCCTGAATGCCTGAATGTCTAATCACACAAAAGTGGGTCTTAGAATGATCCCAGTGAAATAAAACATGTGGTAAAACAATTGTGCCTCAACCGAGACTCAGTCTCGGATCCAGTGACAGCACTCAAAATTGACAGAATACTCTGGTCGTACCCCTCCAAGAAAGCGGGCATGGTATACAGTGCTACCCTTGTCTGGTCTTTGATTCCTCATTTAGTAAATCATACAACTTTCAAATGGCATGGAAAAACATGTTCATACTAAAAAAGTCAATGAGAATGAGCTTGACCTACTTACACACTATTGATTCTTGTGTATATTTGACTGACAGCGCTAAAACGGGGCATCCGTGTCCAATGGACACATTTTCGAGGTATAGGTTGATGGCTGGTTGAATGTTTTTTACGTCATTTTCAGCACATGTTAGGCTATATATGACAGTCGTTTTTTGTGTTTTTTGTTGTGTGTGTGTGTGTCCTGTCAGGCCAAATAAAATTATACCTGAGTTTACTGTAACCCGACCGACCCGCTGAAAATACCCCCGACTCATTTTTTTTTATTGAAAAAAAATATATATAAAAAAATAAAAAAATAAAAAATGTTTTTTTTAATAATTATGTTCACGCTATCACGGCCGACTCATGTGCTCATTGACCTGCTGTTGGAACTGACCCTCTTCCGGACTTGCGAAAAATGAATTAAACTGTTTTACCCCTTTGCAATAATTGCAAGTGATTGGGAAAAGATCCAGTTGTTGCCATGCCTTTTGGGAAACAATAACACATGTATACACAATTTCATATTGTTATCTATTGTAGTTTTTAAAATACCACATTTTCCCATTCATCAAAGCTCATCGCCACCTTAAATTAACTTTGCCAAAAAATAAAATAAAAAAATAAAATAAAATAAAATGCCTACCTCCCTACCCAATTTTTTTCAGCAATGTTACAGTAAACACAGGTATAATTTTATTTGGCCTGATTAGAACCAGTACTGTATACCTCCTACCATCCTAAAGCATCGTCACCTTCTCACTTGTAAACATGTCGAGCTCCCAGTGGGATTACGATTATAGGAGAATGTCCACTTATAGAAAGGTGTCCGTTAGGTTACCAATCGTACACACATACCTGTGAAGTGGATCCCAAAGGTGTGTGTGGTGTGGGGTGGGGGGGGGGGGGGGGGGGGGGGGTGTTCACGTGATCACGTAAAATAAAAACAAGGATCACGTCTTCACGTGAAAATAGCAGAACTTTCACATTTCACGTTTAATATGGATGAGCAGACGTGAAGCGCTATAGGCTCGAGCTTCTTTAGTACAATGTGTGGGTTGCAACAACAACAAAAAAACAACAAAACAAAACTACACACAATCACACAAATACCACCAGTCTATACTGCCTATACTGTATCTGATACACGACTCGGCTGATTGTAGTGTCCCCGGGGATTCCCCGTGCCAGATGTTCGCGCAAGTACGAAAGTTCAGCTCTCGGGGGAGGCTTGGGGTAGGAGGAGGGACACTAAAAAGACTGAAAAGGACTAAAAATTCACGTTTCACGTCACCATATCACGCGATCACGTTTTACCAAGACCAAAATCACGGATCACGCTGATATAATTTTCAGGCAATCATGCAAAAATATTGTTTGTTTCACGTGTCACGTTTTTAAAAACACCCCGATCACGTTTTCACGCAAAACCCCTTTGGGACCCCCTGTCAAGTCTCACGCATTGGCCATTGAGCGTCAGACACGCATTTTTGTGTTAAATCACGCTCACACGCATACGTTCTATGTTCTCCCCTTTTCTGAATAGTTGCCTATTTTTTTTTGTTGCCGACTTCTTTTTATGAAATGTAGTTCACCCTTTCAGTTTCTCCACCGGGTATGCTCAATTTCCTTTTTTCTTTGACGTTGAAATGTGTGTTTAAATGTTTTTAAATAAGATAAATAATTATTTGTGACAAATAAATTCTATTAAATTGTACCACAGACCATCTCGGACTTCCTGCGCTCCGCCAATCTTGAGCCCCCAACCCAAGGAACAACCGCCCCTTGGAACCCCATATCACTCTTGATATCCACTTGGTCTTGACAGCTATGCGAACAGTCACCGGGTAGTAGCAAAATAAATTCAGTTGCGTGGGCTTGTGAGATATACGCAGGTCTTCCTTTCTTTTTAAATGACATGTTTTGTCTAGTTTGTGAAAAATACATCAAGCGGGGATCAGTTGGTTATCCCTACTTCATTATTACCCCAAATATAGTTTGCTGCGGTCGGTCCTTTCGCTACCCCTCTTTCGATTTCTGAATGGTGACGATTTCTCTTCATAGCCTCTATCCGACTTAAGTGTGTACCAAATGTTTGTAGTCTCTATATAGATCAAACTCTTAATCGTGAAGAGTGATGATAGTAAAATCTCCATGAATAATTGGTGCAAGTATTTGAAATACGGAGGCTAATGATTGGTTGAAAAAGTAGAGTAAACACTAATTTAAGATGGGAGTTTTAAAATAACAAGAGCACATTTTTTTATGATAGAACGGAACACGTTATGTACTCAACGGAACTCGTTATGTACTCGGTTTTGGGATAATACACTTTTTAAGTTTCGTGGGAGACACATGTCACCAGTGCACACATTTGCTCTCGGAGGTCACTGGTGCGCAAATTGTTACATATCTGTCATGTTTAATAAAACTGGCAATGTACTTAAACGCTGACTCCCAGGGCAAAGACAGTATGCTCCATTTAATGACTTCAGTAAAAGGGCCCGTTCACGTGATGACCTGTGTCCATTGTAGCCACATGCAACAGCAACACGGAGGTCAGAGGGGTGCAATCCTTCATGCATTATGGAGCAGAAACACTTTTTAAAGGGACTGGAGGTGATCTGGAAGAAGTATAGGCGTCATTCCAAATACGAATTGAATTGAATTGGGTTTTAAGGCAGACCAACACATGAAAGGTTATATGGCGCCTAACAGGCATGAACATGCCAGGCTCATCCTCCATGTACATCGAGATAAAATATGGAAAATGGGCCTAGCACCTTCTCACCCTGAACAGCAGAGTTGCTGCAAATTCTATCGTAGAAACTCCATTGACGCTGGAGCCACGTTCATTGTTTTCCTGCCACTGCTCTTTTGATGTGAGCGAGATGGCACCTAAAACAATGCAGGGATCATGATGAAGGCCTTTAATGAACATGAACAAAAAATGGTAAAATGAACATGAATTTGGGGGGATTCTACCCCTTTGCCTACCCCATCCAAAGGGATCTGCAGTGGCCCTATTCTTTGCCCCGTGACCAAACGGGGCCCCCGGGAACCACACGGGGCCATTCCAAATACGATTTAAACCTAATGCTTCAATGAAAATTTACACTTAACTAGGCCCATGTTCGGTACGGTTTGAGTATTGTTGATCAAATGGTTTAATCTGGAAAACTAGACGACTTGACTAGATTTTTATTCATTAAAACTCATTAATACTAATTCATATGATGCTTTACGGCGCTTATAATTTCTTGTTTTGTGAATTTGAATGGAATGTGCAACTGATATCAATATAACCCCCTTTAATAATATGTTTTCATAATAGTTATGATTTAGCAAAATAAAAAGCCGAATGGTCGAAATTTCCAGACCAAACATTTTCATCTTTAAATTACTCAAGTTTTATTACTAGAAGAGTGTTCCATTGAACAATTGTTTTGCCTGCCATATGCTTACATGCATTTCAGCAAAGATGAATCTAACTATAGAAGCTTGAAGACAAGGCTTGCAATCCTTCATGAATTATGGAGCAGATTTTTAAATTTATGAAAAGATGCATGCCTCTGTAATGGATAATTGATAAGGAAGAACTGTATAACGTGTTATGACCATAGGCCAGTATTTTGCCAAGTTACTAGTTAGGTAAGATTGCAGGTTGACGTTTTATGAAAAGTGGCATACCTATAGAGGGCTTAACGCGAAACTATTGTAACTCACTTTTTTTCTGAAAATGATTTTTTTACATAATCCTTATCAGATACTGACCCTTTATAATGTCACAAAATATTAGAACTAGATTCTAAAATTTGGTGGAGAAAAATAAAATGTGTCATATTATTGTATCTCATACAGCTTTTTTTTTTAATGCGAAACTATTGTAACTCAGCTTTAAATCATTTAAAATAGTTTTGCATTGTTTTTGATTAAATCTTCGTATAAAGGATTGTTTATAGCCAACAAAATCATGTTGTTTCTTGCACATTTATTTAAGATTATAATAATTTACATTAGTTTTGCTTTCAAAAATAATTTGGCGCGAAACTATTGTAAGTCAGATTTGATTTTCATTAAACTTTACAATATTTACATAATAATTATTCCAAATGAAGGTAATAATAACTGCTCTATGTTTCTTTTGTGAAATATAAGTTAAATTAAAGATTGAAGAACTTTAAGGAGTTTTACTGCATACCGTTCTTAGGACATTAAAGGTTATTTGTATTAAAAACGCGGTAATGAAAGTATGTAAGGTTGGTTTTTATTTATTTTAGCCTCCACTTGGGATCACAGTATCCCAGAATTAGGTATATCAGTGGTTCCACAGAAGAATTAATAATTATTGCCAAGCCCCTTTTTTTCCAAGCTTTGCAAACGGATATGAAGTTAATGAACTGTTGTATTTTGTGTTGTTTATCTGGTAAAAATATATATTGTGAAAAGTTTTTTTAAACATTGCCGAAACATCATGTGCACGTATGTTTTTCTGTGTAAAGTATTGATAGGATGTACAAAAGTCATGAAACAGATTAATATTTTAAACTTTTAGTGCGATTTATTTACAGATTTTCATTTGTGAATTCCAGGAGTAAATATCTATTTTCCGGGGTCTACTTAGGTAAAATTAATGATGTTCTGAAAATTTTCGCGACTCAATTTAAGTATTTCTATCTGTAAAGTGGACAAATTGTTTTATATTTCAAAGCTAATAATGTTAAAATATTAAGCAAGTTTTACACATCACTCTCTCAAACAATGATTATTGAGTTTGAATTTGTGGTAATTGAGAAGAAATTTTAGTTGTTTCTCTAAGTTCAATGAAAAAAAACACTGTTTTATTAATTTTACTTACCATCATGTGTTTAGGGATTTTTAAATGATTAGTAATTAATTATTTCATAATTACCTTATTTACCAGTATTAATAAGGTGAGCAAGTTTTCCCATTGCTTTGCGAATGTTGATTGTTCTTAGTATCCACGTTCAGATGATTCATGGCCAATAGAAATAGCCTAAAATATTAAAATTGGAGCCGAAAATGACTTAGAACAACATAAGTATGAAAAACAACTTTATAATGTTTTTCGTCAGGATAGTTTCATCTATTATATAAAGCAGTAAGTAATACTAATAACATCAAAGGTCAGGCCTGGTATAAACTCTTTATGTCATCCTTAATAAACAGTTTGTTTGCGGTTTTCCTGCCCAAGATTTCATAAGTGGGTAGGTATGTAGAAAGGTACATATTTTACCAACTGCTTTGCATTAAAGGGATCCATAGCAAGCTTGAAGTATTCATATGAATCCAGTATAAGTGTAACTTTAAACCTGCTTGCATATAATTACATTAAAGGAAATATAATTTCAAATTCTACTTCTTTCTTTTAAATATAGTGTTGGTGTAATATAATCAACAATTATTAATATGTAAAAACAACTGCTTTGAATTATTGAAATAATTATAAAGAATTATTTAAAACATGCAAGATATTTGGAAAAAATAACCCGACGCCATGATTTTTAAATACATCAAGATTGCCGTGTGCCTCTTCAAGTGAATGTTTCTATCCAGGACAGGTTAAAGTCATTTTTCAATTTAAAATAACAGTTATAATATATGCAGAACTGTGCATTTGCAACTAAGACACTATTTTATATGGGATTATTCAGTCAAGTTTAATAATACTGGAAGGCTCATGTGTCAAAGTTGTTACTTCCAACGCCCCTACCCCACCCCTCTACAAACAACACCCACTCACCTCCTAAACCGAAAGAGGAGACACAGTGGTGCAAGAAGCTAGAGGTTCACCTATTCAGTAATACAATAAGCTAATCGCCACAAAAACGTGTTTGTTAAAATAGCCACTTGCCATAAGTAATATTTACAAACACTTTTTAGCTTTATAAAGAAATTATAAGATATTGCACTCCATATAAGTGTTCTTATCTTCATCTTGTCTGAATTGTGTGACTTTACTATATTAAATGATCTTTATAACACGTAATGTCTATAACAAGTATTGTCTACAGCATATTTCGATGTATCGTTTGTTTAAAAATCAGTTATTTAAAATAATATTGACTTACAATAGTTTCGCATAAAACAATTATAAAGTCAAATTAATTGTCATATAACTTAATGAAGAGGGAAAAGATTTAATAATAACTATGTAAAAGGAAGATAATGATAACTCCTTTATGTTTCACTTGTGAAACTAAACTTAAAATAAAGACAACAAGAACTTAAGGGATTTCGGTTGCATACTTTTCTTAGGTTTGTCCAAAACGAGCCTTAACATACAAACTTACTGCCTAAAGCTATACTGTCCAATATTTTTCATTGAAGTATGTAGTTTTTAAAAAAAAAATCTGAAAACATGAATCAATAACTGCTAAAAAATGTTAGTTACAATAGTTTCGCACTGAAAATTTTCATCTACATCTTCAAATATTTAGCGCGGAACTATTGTAAGTCAATATGTCTTAAATATCTCGTACAGAATTACATGAATTATTTCTTTTCTTCTCAAATCATAAATGGATACCATTTCTTTATTACATGGCAGAGAATAAAGTTCTTAAATGCATTTATGATGAAAATAAGATGTTTTTGCTTCTGCTGTAAAACTTTCTAAAAGTGAGTTACAATAGTTTCGCGTTAAACCCTCGCTATGCTAAAATGAAAGTCAGAGTTACTGGAATCTTCTGAGGAAAGATGAAGATGAGTGCAGTGAAGTTTCACAAATATAGGCCAAATATTTTCAAGTTATGACCAAGGTTAGGTTGCATGTCAATGTGTGCCGGACGACAAAGTGATCTCTAAGCGTCTGCCATGCTACGCAAGTAGATACAAGAAGGGGTATATCTCTGCATTGAATAACTGATAAGGAAGATATGTATAGAGTTTCATGACCATAGGTCTATATTTTGACAAGTTGTGGACTAGGTTAGGTTGAGGTTAAAGTTTTATGAAATGGGGGATAACTCTGCCAAATGAAATCCAGAGTTATTGGACATGTCAGTAGTACTGAACAAAATAACTTGACAAGGAAGAACTGGATACATTTATTAATGTAGTGAGTGGCCTATATATATATACATATATACATGATATCTGATCCGCTCTGAAGACCTTGTCAGGCGTGGGGTTTGACTGGAGCGGTACATAAGTCAAACGGTAACGCAGGTGTCCTAAGGTGAGCTCAGCGAGGACGGAAACCTCGCATAGAGCAAAAGGGCAAAAGCTCACTTGATTTTGATAACCAAACTGAATCCGGTGATCATTACATAAAGATAAGACCATTTTGGCCTTCATTTGCATATTTATTACACTAATGAATTATGATAAATAGGTCATGCAAGTTAGATGATGAAACATGCTTTTCAAAGTTAGGTTGTAGGTTAAAGGGACACATGACAATCTTGAAGTTTTTATCAAGTATTATTCTCGATTTATAATCCAGTATAATCATGCTTGCATACATTGAATAAAATGTTGAGTTTTTATTTTTTCTTCGTTATTCTACCATAGGTTTAAATATATCATTGGTACACTAGGCTAGCGTTAGGATTTCCTTTAGCATCCTATTTACACTAACATCAGGACAGAAATATTCAAAGACAATTTGCTTAATACTATTCTTATAACTACAGCGATTTGCTTTCACCCTTTCGGGAATAGTACCTGTACCCATTCAATTAGGAAAATTCGCGACATTTTGCATTAAATTGGGAATAGTTCACTTTCACACAAAAGCAATTTAGGAATGGTACCGTTTTACCGTTTTTCGGTACCACGTATATAAGGGAAAAACACTGATATTAATGATTGAACAAATGCAAGTTATGTAGAAAAACTATCTGGACGCCGCGAGTTTTAAAACAATCAAGATTGCCGTGTGTCACTTTAAAGTGTGCCGGACGCCAGACAATGTTTTCTTTCTATTCCTTGGGAACATCACATACTATCACAATTGGAAATTTTAGCGTGATTTTTCATACAAATGCGGAAAAATACAGTAAAACATTCATTTTATAAGTATTTTTAATACTTTTTATATACACCAAGGTCAACTAAATGCATTTAAACATTTTCATACTCAATACTTGTCACACGTACGCTCATGTTTTTCAATCTTTCAATTGGGAACTTTTTTTTTAAACATAGCTCATCATCGACATGTATGCTTGGTTATGTATGGTTATGGTTATGTTCATTTCTTCAACTTCTCAATGGATGTTTTTTTTTATTGACTTTGAGTACGAAACAAGCAACTACACTTTCTTTCACATCACTCTCAAAGGCACGGATGACAATTTATGCAGGAGGAAAACCGATGATCCGGGTGTTTTTTTGTGTGTGTACATCATGTAGATGTAGTTCAAGATATTATTTTTTATCACTTGGCTCTATTAGTTGTATACCGTAACCATGCACTTTGTGAAAATGGCAGCAACTTGTCTGAAAAATAAAGTAAATGCACTAATTAGGTAAGATCTACCGTCCATTCATCGGACTCGTGTGGGTATGTCGGCTTTATACTGTATTTTTTCAACGTTAAACCCAGATTTCATTAAGTCAGGATAATTCAGATTTTTTTTAATCCCAAATAAAACAAGGAGATACCAGTCTTTTAAAGGGAAATAGGGCAATTTTGAAGCGTTTTTCAAGCATTGAAATTATAGCTTCTGGATTTGTTTAACCAGTATCAATTTGACATTAAACCTGCTTGCATATAATTAAATGAAAGTTTTGAGTTTTCACTTTTTCTTCTTATTCTACCATCCTACTGTATTTAAAAGTGATATATTCTCAACAGTTAATAACATCCAAACACTTTTCTTTATAATATTCATGTATAATGATTGAGCAAATGCAAGTTATAGAAAAACTAACGGGACGCCGTGAATTTAAAAAAAAAGAGAAGATTGCCGTCTGTCCCTTTAAGGGGGTCGGTGCGGTTACAGTCAGAGTCAGTAAACAGATGTATTATTTTATTGGCTGTATTGAACCTACAATTAATTTACTGAAATGTTTTAACATTTGATGTGGGGTTTTTTAATGTAAATTGACTTGTGCATGTTGAAGTTCTTTATAAAGGGGCACTGTCCTTAGTAAAGTATATATTGTGCATACGCAAATAACTGTCTGGTTTGTATTCAGTGAAATGTATTACATGGAAACGTGAGAATAGCGAATTAGATTTTGATTACAGTAAAAACTTTTTTTTTGTCTTGCATCACATAACTTTCCCGTATAGCTTAATTGGGAACGCATTCGTCTTACCCGCAAGTGTACTTGGAGTTCAATTCCACGAATTAGTACTTTGTTCTACCGCTATTGAATTCCATCAAACAAATCTTATTTCTATTCAGTAAATATTAAATAATGGTAATTGTGTAATGTTTGTCAACGTAAGCTACAAGTTACGGCTAATGTAGCTTTAATGTTTCAATATAGTCGACTCGCTCAGTTCAACTTTTCAAAACGAGGTTTGAATGTATTTTAACTAAATAGTTTATAGAATTGATTCACTTTTTTTTTTTTACTTTTTTTTCGGCGTTTATGCGGTTTTAAATTCAGGTAGTGAATGGCACATACAAAAAAAGCGCGTTAATTGTCATTCACTACCAGCGTTTAAACTGTACAAATGGCGAAATTAACGCCAGTTGATAATGAATGACAAATTACACGAATAGCGGTACCGGAATTGCAAATTCCACAAACGCCATAGAATTTGCAAAAAAAAAGCGAATTAATTATTGTTTACTCTATTTTCCCTTTGCTAAAGTATCAACAATAACGTGCCTTGGGAGACTGATAATGAAAAAAATGCAAAAGATGTAACAGAGTCATGCATGGGGGACTTAACTTACACATGATTTATATTTGAACTTCAGTTATCTAAAGACGTAGGATGCTGTTGTTTCCTCATTAAGTAGTGTCATTCAGCTGACCAATCAAATCTTGACCACTGTATAATCATCATATTATTGATACTAAACTTAGATTCGATTGACCTGCATAAAGCGACAGAGACGCAGCAGTTACCATAGGCAGATTTAGTGCTAAAGGTTAGGCTGTCGGTTAGGATCTTGGTTCGATAAAGAACGGTTCGGTGTTACGAACTTTGCTGGTATTTACGGCAACAATATTGTTGTTAGAGTTAGGAAGTAATTGAATCTGACTCTGTTGCAGAAGTAACTGATTAACTTTATGTTTTGAACTGAACTTGCTTACATCAACAATTACATGCAATTGTTTAATAAAACTATACGATCACTTTGCTATTCAACGTAATAAACTATACGAACTTTGACACGTGTGTGTTGTGTTGTTACGTACACGTGCTACTTATTTCAACACACACGTGTCAAAGTTCGTATGGTTTATTACGTCAGCTGAATGACACTACTTAATGAGGAAACAACAGCATCCTACGTCTTTAGATAACTGAAGTTCAAATATAAATCATGTCCTGGTATATCAGGATAGTGTCACTTAGCCACTTATGAACCCCCGGTTTCATCTGCTGAACACATCATACATGTATAATTCAATGCCTAAATTTACCAGAAATGGTTGTTGTTGTTGTTGTTGTACTATCCATTGGTCACACGTCAGACACTGCCCATCATAGGTATTCCATGTCATAGCCATACCACAGTGAGTGAATGTCACTGTGTGGGAGAAATATTGGTCGTGGCTAGGGTCGGGAGGTAACGAGAACGAATAGAGCCCGAATTGGAGGAGAGATTTTGTGAGTGTCTGATTTAATTTATCACCACGCACACACAAACGAGAAGGTTGATCCTCGCAATCATGCGAATTGTCAGGGTTGATAAATTCACTCAGTCTTAAGTTTATTTCAGGATGTCTTTACCCACCTCAACTTTTGAAAATGAAATTGTGTGAACAACCCATGCAATGGCATGGAAACATGCATGTGCTTCGCATAAACAATAATCAAACAAATTATGCATAACAACGAGTTACAATTTACAACTAAACTTACTTGTTATTTATCTTTAGGGTTCTACGACAGTCAAACTGGTTCATTCTTTACGTAAACACACTGCCAGGCGCGTATTTAGGCATACTTCTGTACGCCCGGGCGTACTCTAGTCAATCGAATGTGAAAATATAAGTGCTTATTTTTTAAAATCAGCAATAAAAATTGAAGGGTGGGTAGTGGGTGAGGCACTATTTTTACTCCAAAACATGTTTTGTTTATTTTTTCTTCACAGTATTTTCTTGTATTTGTGCTAAAATACTCTTGTATTGCTAAAATACTCTTGTATTTGTGCTAAAATACATTACATCCAGTATTCGCCAGTGTGTGCCGCTTCTTTTACAGCGAAGTATACCAGTTTGATTTTTCTCGTTTATCTCCGTTTCTTGTCTGTATATTATCACTATTCCATTTGGTATTCCGAATGAAGTTTACATCGCGGTCTTTTTTAAAATGTTGTCTAACATCCCGCCGTACGCTGATGTGTTAGATGTTACCAAACAGGCACTGGATAACAACCAGAAACTAGACGCGATTACAACAGTTTGGGACCTACACCTTCAATTTCCCTACGAGGTAGATTAATTAATTAATTAATCAAAACACTCTTATTCCACCCTATTCAAGATATCAAATCAGAACATATACTGAAGCGAAAAAGAAACGCAACTGTCTGCAGAGTAACATCAGGTTCCACGATAATACAACTCACCTGTTTCAACTTTTACCACCATTCATTCATTCAACTTTTACCAACGTGTCAACACATTCTACGTATGCATGACGTAATCTGACGCAGAACTTTTACAAAGGCGTTCACGCCAGTAACAGAAGTACGCGTAAAATCGATAACGGCAGTCTGAATCGACGGTTGTACAAAAATAAAAAGAAGGCGTTTTGAGATTTTTTCAATGAAATAGTTCGGCACTGTTCACAAAAAAGAAGCCCCGTAGCTGAGTATCAAAATGACCAAAAATGCTGAATAATTAGTTCCTGGCGCACCCACAGATTGGAAAGCTTTCAAACCATAAGGGTCCAACCAACATTATGTTTTGTACGGGATTATGTTTTGTACGGGATATTTAGAAAGCTGGATTCACTTTGGTCACCCTTTTCTATGATGTACTTGTAATGCAAGATACAATATGACTGTAAGACATGTATGTGTGATGTTTTGAGAAAAGTAAAATTACAAATTATCACATTGAACAAGCATACTTTAAAATGACATTGATTAAATAAAAGTTATCATGTCGATCTATAATTCTGCTGAGAAATTCTGCTGAGAAACAGGTGGTCTGAGATAAAATCTTTTATCATGTGACATTGTCGATCTGCATAATTCTGCCGAGAAAAAGGGTGCATGAAATAAAACCTTATCTCAGTAGTTACTTTCCTATCCCGTAGGTCAGCACGTCTTTTGATGACGCCAGCGTATATTTGATGACGTCTGGGTATGAATGGGAAGAAAATGAAAAGAAGGTAAATTAAATGATTTTAAACGATCAACATGATAAATAGAATATTTTGTTAGTGCCTGATCGTATCCAGTTTATCAGGTTCGGCACGAAAAAAAATGAAGTGATCAGGCACTTACATGATATTCCCTATGCCCTGTCGCGTCCCGTCAAGTAACACATTTTGTTGCGTCGCGTTGCATAACACATTTTCATTACTTGCATTTCTCAAACAGTTTTGAATGGGTTGTTGACACTTCATATAACAACTGATGACCTTATGTCCCTCTACATCACCCTTTTATTATTACAGAAGTATGGCCCTATGGAGGGTATTCGTCACCGTCAGTGATAGTTCTAGTTCCACAAGTGTTCGCCTTGAAAAACCGTAACTTAGAGTGTCAGGTATTTTATATATTTAAATGATGACATGGAGAGACATTTTTTCAGACTAACTAGGCTTGTTTGGTTCCAGAATGTAGTAATTTCTTGTCATAAAGTAGCATTACATTTTGCAAAAGACTGATTTAATAGGTATGACACAACAAAAACTTCCCCTTATCAACTAAAATGGAGTTTTGTGAAAATATGTCGGAGAGAACTGTATGAAATGTTTGCTGTCCGGCTATCAAACTTTTAAACACAAAGCTAGTACCAGACTTACTAACCTTTCCTCTTTTTCTTTTACATTAAGGAGCATTTGGGAAGTCTATATAATTAAATATTAATGTAGTGCTAACAAATGCCACAAATAGTAAAGAATTGCCTTGTGTCACTATACCTCTTGAGTTCACCATGTTTATTGACATTTTTAAGCCATTAAATCACGTATAGATATGCTAAATGCCATTTTATATAATAGTTAAGGTAGGGTAAAACTGTTAACAAAATTACATGCTCATTTTGCGTCGCTGTCGACCACTTAATTTGTTCATTTTTGCAGCACAGAAAATGTCAGTCTGGGGTTGGTAGTCTCATAATGGCGTCATATGTAAATACTTCTCCTTTCGTTTTGCAAAAAAAAAATCTATTTTGGTTTAAACTTATTTTATTTCTCATCAGTTTTACAGCATGATGTGTGTACACAATAGAAGAATAATTATTAGAACGAAAGTAAAACATTTATGGTGTTCTTCTTCTAAATATGACAATAACTGTACAAAATTGATAGCATAATAAACAGAAGTTAGTCGATACCTTTACAAAATACTGCTGGCAGGAAGCAATATACTGCTGGCAGGAAGTATGAACAATTCATAGTTATACATTTGCCTTATGTAGTAAAAGTCATTTTATAGATTGTTGATTCTAGAATAACGATTAGAAAAACAAAATAGAAGTAAGCACTTAGATATAAAAGCAAATGAACAACTAAAACAAACCCACAATCAATAGTTGAAATAGCCAAAAGTAATACAAATAAGTGGTTTATATTTAATAAAAACTTAATTTGGCAATTAGAAATCTAAAATCTTAAAAAAGGAATTTTCACTAATTTAGTATGTCATTTGTGGTTTACATCACATTGTTGATCTGTTTGGGATATTTTTAAAGTATTGACATGTTAACATTGTGATTTTTGTTTAATTGGAAATGAGTGTATTAATACAAAATTATGGTATCTTAGTGTTTATGTTTTCGTTTATTGCGTTCGTGCATTGTACAATATTTTTTCTTTGAAGATACATAACCCCCACTTTTCTATAGAAATTTTGGCCACACATGGGTCTATTTGCATACCAATGTAAGTTATTCTTATTTAAAATAGGCCTATATATGAATGATATTTGATGGCATAAGCTTACAAAACAAACAAAAGACTGTATGGGCGTGTTGCACCTTTTGAGACAGACAGATCATAAAATGCGAACAGTTCGTTGATGTCAAATTACATTTTTTGATATTTTTTGAACTCGAACATACCTCGTATAGAACTTACATATTTTGAAAATCCAAACTCTAGACACATTATAAAAGGCTTTAACCAGCCAAAACTGGAGCGTTAAATTAATTCAAATTAAGTCAGCATATTCAAATACGGGTATTTTAAGACCCATGAAAAAATCATATACTTTAATTGGCACATATACATTATTATGCGACATAAACACCTGGATTGAGTTTTGATCAACGGTTTTGTACTTGTAATTTTGCCGTTGTTTGGCAGGTTAATTTCTTTAACCAGCAGTTTTAACACTATTCCTTTGTATTTCGAAGAAAACAGTTTCACCTACATTTTTGGCGTTGGTAGCCAATTGTGGGTGTTTCTTTTACAAACCTTCACTATTTCTTTTCGCACAGTAATATTGTGAACATCATAGTGTTAGTCGTATGATGACTGACATATTTATAAGAATAAAAATATGTAAATATAGCTATGCTCTCTACTAACTAAAAGTGCTTGAAAACTAAAACTATCTCGGTAAAGCTCATTATGATCATGTATTATCCTAATATATAGAAAATATTATGTTAGTGCCTGATCATATCCAGTTTATCAGGTGACGCTGAGAAAAAATGAAGCCCGAGGCTATAAAACGAGGTGCACTTGACGGGAATAGGAAAGTAACTGACGAGATATAGAGATTATCATGTTAGTGCCTGATCACATCCAGTTTATCAGGCGAGGCTGAGAAAAAATATTTTTTTCATGCCGAACCTGATAAACTGGCACTAACATGATATTGTACTTATCCTGTTGATCATTTAAAATCATTTAATTTACCTTTTTCGCCCCATTTCACAGAAAAAGGTGACCGCCGGGAATCCAGCTTTCTAAATATCCCGTCGGTTGGACCTTTATGTTTTGAAAGCTTTCCAATATTTCTGTTTTGTTCAATATGTTTCTTAATTAATTTAGTGCAAATAAATGTGAATGCAATCGATGAAAACAACGCATACTAAGCTATTATTAAACACCCATCAGATGACATGCTATATTACATTATACCAGATAAGGAAATTATAACAGTTAAGGAAATAACCCGCCTCCGCTTGTCTCTCAAAACGGAAACTCCTACGGGGATATGGTGTTGAACTTCAACTTTCCGTAGTTGTATATGCGGATATTACATACAATGCGTAATCTAATCTAAGGCTAGGTACATCCTAACATTTAGTTTTACATGTTTTAATTAGGTTTAATAATGTTACCCTCTTGTTGTGCGTACAATCATGCTGACCCACTCCACCCACCCTATCGAACACACACTCTCATTTCCGTAGATCATCGGAAATAGTTTTTGAAAAAAAATGGTTGAGGCAGTTCCGATTGTCCACCCAACCAGAAAATCAAAATGCATCATAACAAAACTGAACACACAGAGCATATGATAGCCAGTTCTAAAGACAAATTGGAATACCATTCAAAAAAGTGGGAAGTTTTACGTTTAAATACACAAACATTAAAAAGTCAGTATTTGGTAACAAACTCTCTCTCTCTCTCTCTCTATTTTATTTATATTGTTATAATGGGAGGCGGAGCCTCTACCTTTTCGTCATAATAAAACTAGCTCTGTTACGAAAAAGTAATAACGCGACCATGAAGCATTCAATTTACCGTCAGGTTAAAAGTAATTAAACCGCTTGCGATGTAAATATTCTTCTATATATACCGACAGAAAATAAGATACTTTTCTATACACAAAAATATTCCTTTATTTACCATTTGCTTTGCTTAAAGAAGTACGTTCTGATGCATTTTGATGTATTAACGTTAGGAAGGCGGGCACTCTCGAATGGATCCTGATGGATGGGATAGATTTCCGATCCGACGCGGCTTTTATAGCTGAACTTATTATAGTGTGGATCTCAAACAAGCTGCCCCGTCTCGAACGACACGTGAGCGCTTGGTCCGGCTTTCGTGCGTGTCGTATCCGTAATGGTTTGTTCGCCGCTTTCTCTTGTTCTGCTAATTCATCGATAACTTCCCTTATGTCTTTTTAGGTTTTTGTTGTTTTAATTCATATGTACATGATCATCTATGTGTTTTACTTGTATTGCCTTTTAATGCTGCCTTGTTTGTAAGACAACATAACCTGGCGAGGATTTCTTTATTTACGCTGTCCCGATTTATTGGGATGACAATAGGGTAAGAGTGAGGTTTGGTGCACCCTAGACCTGGTTTAAACCCCGAGCGGTCTTTTTTGCCACTGACCGTTTCAATGCGGTATACATACTGTCAACCAGTTTGTGACGTCACATGTGATGTCACATGCCGTGCTTCTTAGTATCATTGTAATTGGTGTTTGTTTAATGCGTGTTTTTGGTTGACTGTGTTCTGTGAACGCTACATTTGGTTGACTGTGTTCTGTGAACGCTTCATTTGGCTGACTGTGTTCTGTGAACGCTAAATTCGGTTGACTGTGTTCTGTGAACGCTACATTTCCTGTTCCACTTGTATACCTACTTTTGTTCATTAAACAGTCTGTTCCTTATACTTTCGTCGATTTATTTGATCGAATGCGTTTTACATTCAAGTTAGAGAATGCATGATTCACAATTGCCCAGTGTGCTATGGCACTAGTTTAATCATTGCACGAACGATCTTACCTTATCTAGTGTTAGTAGTTGTCTTTATTTTTATCACACGAGGCGTATCAATATCAGATTTCCGATAAACATGGTCTATGTTGATTGCAAATCAGCACAAAGGCCAGCTTCTCATTAAAGCTTTACCAGTATAGATGCAAATGCAAGATGTAAATCAATATTGATTAGTGTGTTAATTAATGCGTAATCCCCAGTATATATTGTGGCTGATCACTGAGGTTCTTGCCTGTGCCATTAATTATTAATCCAATGTAGTTAGTCGGCCGACTTCAATATCAGCGTTTAGATGTCACTTTTGGATCGAAGCGTTTGAATGGTATCATGTTATTGATTGGTATCATGCTAAATCCTTGGATTAGGATGTACAATCCAAAAAAAAATTAATTGTGCCAATCCAATGATTGAGGTTCAAAAGCTTAAATAAATGCTTCTGTTTATCTTGGTGTACAGAAAACAGTATTAAAGATATAATTATGAAAAGAATGCTTGACTTTATATTTTTCCGAATTTTATTAAAAATCGCGCTAAAATTACCAATTTTATGAAAAATCGCGCTATAATTCCAAATTGAGAAGGTATGGGTTATGTTCCCAAAAAATAGGAAAAAAACACTGCAAGTTATTTTAAATGGGTTTCTCTGTCGTTTTTATTCGCAGGTTATACTTTTAAGTACTTTGCGTTTGCTTTTTTGGCGTTTGTGCTTGCGTAATCCTTGCCGAGTCCCGTACAAATTTAACATAAAGTCCAGACTTTATTTAACTTGTGCGTGATTTCTCAGAGTTTAAACGTGCATTAACTCTATAACAAATATATTGAATCCTATAATAACGTGGTAAAGATATACTTGTCGCTTATAACCCAGTGTATTCTAATATAGATGTACATCGAAGAACGTGAAGTGTTTCCATATTAATGTCCAGACATCTACCAGTACCAGAGCATTTGAACACACTGTAGCACAGCTAAACGTTAAAAGTACGCTCAAGGTTAAAACTTACGCTAAAAGAAATCTTAAGCTAAATGTTAAAAAATTACTAAACCCTAAATGCTAGAAAATGTAACATATATCGTTTAGTGGAATCCGTCACACGGTAAATGTTAAAGAAGCTATCCCGCCGCCAACAACAGTCACATTTTACAACATATGATAGACATAAATTGCTTCGTTCATTCTTGCATACCCGATAAGGTTATCCGCGTTTTACATTGGTGATGGAAAGCCTGATTTTACACGTGGGGGAAGATAAAAGTTGCGCGCTGATATCAACAATGACAGGCAATCGTGAAAACTAGGCCAATCCTGTCATTCTTCGGGATTCCGCCTCGTGTGTATAGCGTGCTTCGGTATGCTCAAAATCTTGACATTTTGTTAGCCGGAAGGCAACGGCACAAACAATCGCAATTGTACAAACTCACTCATTTCCGTAGATCATCGGAAATAATGCTCGTAGGTATTTCCAAAGATACATGTCGATTCGATGGGTTTGGGTAATTTTCCCCGGCAAAGTACCATGTAAACCGTAACAAAAATATAGACCCGGAAAAGGATTGATTTTAAACATATTATTATTATTTATTAAATGTTATGCTCTTTTGAAATAAGTCTTATCATTTTATAGTCAGTTTAAGTTAAAATAGTTATATATAAAAATATTTTGTTATTAATTGCGTTTGGTTTTTTTACATGACAAAAGAAGCAGCATGATGGTTTCTTTGGGCACCGCCATCGTTTAGTCCACGTGTCCGAAATGTTATATCCAAGATGGTGTCTATTCCTTTCCGAGATTATTTTTGAAAAAAATGGTTGAGGTATTCCGATTGTCTGAGAACATCATGCACAGTTGCTAAGCTGTTGCTATATAAACAATATGGACGTCGCGTTGCATGTTTGTTATTTACAATACAGATGCAGGTTTTATCACTGCTTTCATATTAATAAACTATAGACGGAGCAAATTGAAGAGAACTTTTGAATGCAAATTTGTTTTGGCGGGAATCTGACGCGAGTCACGCTAGTAATACGTAAACAATATGGTGAACTTCGATATACATTGCAGTGTACGAGATGTTGCGATGTGCAATGACAAACAGGTGCATGACGTCTTGCGTAAATAAACATGCGAAACGTTAGTAGTGGCGACGTCAATGAGCAGAATGTAAATTTATGATATGCAAGAAAAACAATCAATCATGAATACTCGTTTTGGAATTTCCGATCTTCACAGGATACCCATGAAACATTCTTATAATCATTAATATTGACCATAAGAATAGTATGACGATTTGATTTAAACATATTTTATTGCCAATAATTTGTTACATACAGAATAATATCCACATATATACAATAGAAATATTATTATGACAAATGGGTCGGGTCACACGTTCTACCAACATTGTTTAAACCCTTCCCAGTTAACATCTTGAAATTTGAAAATGCGTATGGCTGAGTGAAATAAAATACAATAATTACAATGGCAAATAATACATTTAGGGAGAGAGTGATGAATAGTGAACACAACATATGAGAGAGAGAGAGAGAGAGAGAGAGAGAGAGAGAGAGAGAGAGAGAGAGAGAGTTTTCCCCAATCTCTCAGTTCCAATCAGTTAGAAAACAATGTATACATGTTACATCAATTGATATAGCTCTATAACAACAGCAAACACTATAACGGTAACGGTATGGTTCAGAATCAGACACCTATGTAAACATACGTGTTTCTCGTATAATGTTTGAACTGCTACGAATAGGGATTTATTTTCCCTGTCAGTTATCTATTCACGACCATAAAAGAGTGTGCTTACATTTAACGGGTGTAAATGGCGAGTAGACTGAAACAGATGAAGCCTTTAAGCTTAAAATGTGTTACACTGGAAAACACTGGAAATAATAGTGTTCAGCATCTTCTACTTCACAGCCGCACTCGCAAGTCGGTGAATCTCGTAAATGGTTAAGGTATAAGTCGTTATTGAGATTGCTACACAAATGCCTCATTCTGGCATGTAAAACAACAAATAATCTTTGTCGACATAAGTAGTAAGGTGGCACTTTGTACTAAAATATACAGATGTTAATAGTCTTCTCTTAAAAATTGCGATACTTTCAGAGTTTCATATCTCTATTGGCAAGTCATTCCATGTTTAAGAGAGGCAGGAACAAACGAGTTATTGAATATTTCGGTTCTCCTAGCAACAGTGGCGTAGTACTCGTTATTTCTGAGATTGTATGCGCTGACATCTCCAACTAGCTGTGGGAAAATGTTTGAAATGTAATTTGGAACGGTTCCATTTTTAACATTATAAACCGAAATAAGTTTTTTCATTTTCCTTCTATCAGAAAGTGAAACCCATCCTATTTCGGATATAAAGCGATGTATGGATACTGATCGGGTTAGACCCGTCACAATACGAGCTGCCTCATATTGTAACTTTTCCAAGCTATCTATTTCTAGTACAGTACATCCATCCCAAGTAATGGAAGCATATTCCAATATAAGAGAAGTATATCTGATTAAGTGTTTTACGCGCTACTTTGTATTTAAGAATTCTCATTAATCCAAGCACGTTTGACGCAGAAGCAACAATATTTTTAATGTGTTCGTGCCATTTACCGTTATTACTCAGTGTTACTCCTAGATGTTTAAGGTTAGCGGGACATTGTCTAGATATAAAGTTGGAAGACGATCAGTATTACTTAAGGAAAAGAACATTGCTTCCGTTTTGGCAGGATTAAATTGCACGAGCCATTGCTTTGACCATTCCGTAATCATGAGCAGGTCATGATTAAGGACTCCTTCCATGTCGTTTATACTAGATGTTGAGACTGATAACGAAGTGCCATCAGCAAACAAACGAGTTATACTCAGCATATTTTCGGCAATAGCATTTACATATATCAAAAATAAAAGAAGACCCAAGACAGAGCCTTGAGGAACTCCAGCAGTTAGTGTTTTCGATTCGGAGGTTGCAGATCCGACGCGGACTCTTTGAGATCTGTTTGTGAGATAATCAGATATCAAAGCTAAAATCTTGCCATCGATACCATATTGTTTTAGCTTGAACAAAAGACCTTTATGCCAAACACGATCAAACGCTCTAGATATATCATTAAAAGCAATGCATGTAAATTTTTTAGCATCGGATGCCTGACATATATGATGGTGCATGTCGATAAGTTGATATGTAGTAGAATGACCAGGGAGAAAACCTGATTGATTCCTAAAGATAAGATCAAACATAAGTAGAAAATTATACACATGTTTAAATACTATTCTTTCCATTACTTTACCAACACAACTTAATAACGCTATAGGTCTATAATTTGTAGGGATACTTGGGTCTGACTTTTGAAAAGAGCCATGACCATAGCACATTTCCATAAGTCAGAGAAAACGCACTCGTTTAATGATCTGTTAAAAAGAATATGTAGAGGTTTTGAAATTGTACTTGCAGTTTCCTTTAATATCCTATGGCTTATTTCATCCTCCCCACATGCTTTATTTACATTTAAAATCTTGATAATGTCAACTATTTCGGATTCTTCTATATAAATATTTTCTAAATTATTATTGGATTTTGAATGAAAAATAGGTAATTCAACATTAGAATCATCAACTGATGATATTGAAACAAAGTAATCATTCAAACATTTGAATAGTATGACGCCAATTGTTTTTTGCATATTACTAACTGTTGATTATATTGCACCAATAATATATGTAAAACCTATAGAGGAATAAGAAGACAAATTGAACTCAAACTTGTATTTAATTAAATGCAAGCAGGATTAAAGTTAAACTGATACCAGATTAATAAACTGAAACGCTAATTTACATGCTTGATAAAACTTCAAGTAAGCCGTGTGTCCCTTTAAAATACGTGTTCTTGGATGGCAGCCTTCAGTAAATGTTACACTCGGAATAAAAAAAAAACCTTTGAAATACGTAATACGAGATATTGTAATAAACATGAAAAAGGAACGCGTGCGCAGGATCGGTGCCCCTGCCCCAGGGTATAAACGCAAAATTGTGTGTAAATTTAATTTGTTTCAAGACCGCAAAATGGTTAGAAATCTGGGATTCAAACTTGCAAACAGTGAGTTCTTCCTTCACGAGCAGTTTCCGCCGGAAGTGATTGCCAAGCGACGAAAGCTTAGGCCTTTGCTGAAAGACGCTAAGAGAGACGGCAAACGGGCTTGGATCAGCTACGATACACTGTACATAGACGGGAAACAGGTCAAACCATAGGAATCAACCGAGGTTGGATTGAGTGTTCTTGTTTGGAACTGTAATGGACTAACTAACAGTAAAAAGAAAACAGTGATTTTGTAAATATTTTGTTTCAAAATGATATTATCATTCTAACAGAGTCATGATAAAGACAGTGAACTAGATTTTCCAGGATATACTTGTTCTTATTATTATCGTAAATTCAGACACAGACGAGCTAAGAGAAACAGTGGTGGGATTGTTGTTTATATTAAAGACACATTAAAAAATGGTATTTCTATTATTAAAGATCGATTCGATACCATGTTATGGCTAAAGTTAGATAAGATTTTCTTTGGAAATGATGAAGATATTTACTTATGGGGTGTGTATCTATGGGGTGACGACTCACCTGCTTCAACCATTATTGATGCGGACTTATTTCTAGTATTACAAAATGATATTAACTACTATGAATCGTTAGGTCGTGTACTAGTCACAGGGGATTGTAATGCAAGGGTGTCTATTAAAAAAGATTATATTATTTTCGATAGGATTGTCGATGAAATTGACGCAACTGATTATATTCCAGATAACCTTTAGAGCGATTCTCACAAGACAGTGTTTCAAACGCCCAAGGGGTTATCGACATCTATGCGATTAGCTAACGAACGCTTAGGTTTTGATTGTGGTGTGGGCGCATTTACATACGTGAATCGGAACGCATGTAGCGTTATTGATTATTTGTTATTGAAAGAAATTGATTTTCCGCTTGTTAACAATTTTAAAATCGGCAATTTCACAGAATTCAGCGATCATGCACCTTTATCATTCACTGTAAATACTATGAATCGTACAGTTAATACTAATCCGTGTGATCGCGAATACATCTCATGTAAATGGAATGAGGCGAATAAAGAATTATTCCGTAATAGGATAATTGGCAAGTTACCGGTATTCACATCAATTATAAATGATATGAATATTCGTGATAAAGATAGTATTAATAACGTAGTGCCGAGTTTTACCAATTTAATGACAGAGGCTGGTGACCTCTTGTTTGTAAAACAGAGAACGGTTAAGAATGAGTTTCAGTCTGTAAACTCGGATTCAAACAAATGGTTTGATGATGATTATCGTCAGGCTAAGCAGTTTTACAAAGAGGCGTTACTTTTGTTTAATACGAATAAAACAAATTTAAATAGAACTTCGCTTTCTGATAAAAAAGCGAGCTATAAAGCAATAATAAAGAAAAAAAGACGTGCATATAAATATAGACAAATGAAAGAACTGGAACAGATGCGACATTCAAAACTACGCGATTTTTGTAAACTGTTTAATAGAAAAAAGCAAAACAATACCGATATCACCCTAGATGAGTTTCATACATATTTTAAAGACTTATTTAAGGACATAAACAACGCGAAAAATGACGAAGCTGAATCTTTTAATAATAACCATAATTTTGATGATAATTATCCTATTTTTAATGAATTAGACATACCTATAGAAGAGGCAGCGATTAAGTCGCTACGCAAGAATAAAGCCGCCGCCGGCGACAATATATTGAACGAATACTTTATATCAACCTGTGATATATTGGCGGGGCATATAACTGATATTTTCATTGTGATTTTTGATTCTGGAGTTTTTCCAGAAGAGTGGACGAAAGGATATATGATAGCATTACATAAAAAAGGAAATAAAAATATCGCAAATAATTACAGAGGCATAACCTTGGTCAGTAGTATCTGGGCTGATAATTAAATAAAGCCCTGGTAGTATGGGCAAACTGTTTTCAAGCATCTTAAATAAACGTATCGATAAATGGTGTGACGATTATAATAAAATATCCGATGCTCAGTTTGGATTTAGAAAAGGTAAATCTACAACAGATGCTGTGTTTATATTACAAAATATCATTGAAAATATTAAATGCTAAAGGTAAGCTTTAATGTGCACTCGTAGACCTTAAAAAGGCTATTGACTCTATTAATAAAAATGCACTCTGGTTAAAATTGTACAAATTAGGTATTAATGGGAAAATGCTTAGAATAATTCGATCGATGTATGATATTGTTAAAAGTTGTATCAAACACTGTGGATCATTTTCTGATTTTTTTGATATATCAGTCGGATTAAAGCAAGGGGAGATAATCTCGCCGATAATGTTTGCGCTTTTTCTAGAAGACCTAGAGTTATATTTATATACAAGTATTAAAAGCGGTCTTTCATTTAATGATATATCTCTTATCCTTCTGCTTTTTGCCGATGACATGATTTTAATAGGCACAAGTATTGAAGACCTGCAAAGTAGTCTAAATAACTTATATAACTATTGTGAAACATGGAGCCTAGAGGTAAATACAGATAAGACTAAGGTGGTGGTTTTTCGTAACAGAGGAACAACCAGAGTTACTGAAAATTGGTCTGATAACGGTACCATTCTCGAAGTGGTCGACGACTTTAACTATTTAGAAGTTGGGTTCAACTATACAGGGTCGTTTACGCTTAACCAACAAACAGTATGTGATAAAGCGCTTAAAGCTATGAACCTTCTATCAATAAATATAAAGAAATATGAGTTAAAACCGAAAACAGCTTTACAATTGTTTGATGCTTTTGTAGGTTCTATTCTTAATTACGGCAGTCAAGTGTGGGGTTTTACTAAATCCAAGGAAATTGAAAGAATTCCCTTAAAGTATTGTAAACAAGTTCTTGGTGTAAAATTATCGACCGTAATGCAGGGGTATACGGGGAATTGGGCCGTTATCCGTTATATATAAATAGACATGTTAGTATCATTAAATACTGGCTAAGAGCGGTCAATACTGATAACGTAATTATAAAACACGTGTATGAAAGCGCAAAATCTGACTGTGAAAAGGGATTAAAAAATTGGGTGTCAAAAGTCAAGTCATTACTAAATAGTAGTGGTTTGTTGTATGCATGGCTTGACCCAGGCTCATTCAATGCAATACATTTTGTACCTATATACAAACAACGATTAATAGATAATAATGTCCAAAACTGGTCAACCGACCTTTAAACGAATAGAGTGCTAACTCTTTACAAATCTGTTAAACATCATTTTGAATATGACAATTATCTAGATGTATTGCATACCAGGCGCGATCGCAGTGTGGTAACCAGATTACGCTTGTCCTCCGGATATGTCAAATATGTAACACTAATGATATAGAGGACGAGTTTCATTTTGCGTTAATATGTCCTGTTTATAATACAATCAGAAGTAAATATATAAAACGATATTATAGCCATAGGCCTAGTATGTTTAAATTCATTGCTCTCCTTCAGTCAACAAACAAAAAAGATGTTATCAATTTTAGAAAATACATCTCAGAAGCTTTCTCTTTAAGACGTACCATGATAAATAACTTATAATCTCGTTCATCCTCACTATAATACAATTGTTCTATTGTACCGTATTAGATATTAGATTTTGATTCCTATATATATATTTATTTATTTTTTCGCCATGATATATTTCCCTTTTTTCTTATTTTTTTCCCATATTATTGCATAAATTAATGAACCTGTACTAATCTTGTTATTGTGGTTAAATTATATTTGTAAAATGTATGTTTATATGATGAAAAACTATGTAATAGTTTAAGTCATAAAATTTCTTCTTCTTCTTTGTAATCTTGAAACATACATAATTGCAAGGTATACTGGGTATAAGCCTCTTTTTTGTTAAATCGCTGACAACTGAAATGCATGTTCTTGTAGGGATTTTTTGTGGGGTTTTTATTTTTTATTTGTTTTGTACTTGTTTTTATTTTTATTCCCACGTTTTGAAAAAAAACAGGATATATCAAAATTGCCCCGTCTGTCCGCCTGTCCGTTACCGCATCTCCTCCTATAACTTGGTATATGTAATCGTCTATAAAAGATAACATATCAAACGATTTTTATATTTCGCAAACTAGAACGTCTGCCCTGGGGCCCAGGGTGGGTTGGGCGGGCGGGCTTTGGGGTCATTTTTTTTTTTTTCATTTTTTTTTTGTTATTTATTATGTCTCAAATGAAAGATTATGATGATGGCTCTGCACCACTCAGTGGGGTCAAAAGGTCAAATACACTAAAAATGCAATTACTCTGTCATTTTTCCATATTCTTGCACATAACTTGGTGTATGTAAACGTCTATAAAAGATAAGCAACCTATTAAATGATTTCATTATTTTTATTTTATCGAACTCGGACCGTCAGCCCGGGAACCCAGGGGGAGGGGTGGGGGTTGTGGGGGGGGGGGGGGGGGGGGGAATTTGGATGATTTTTTTTATAATAGATGATGGGATTACACTGTATACATTTGTTTCCTCCTATGTTATAGTTGGGCCTGGAGGAAGGGGCATCAAATGCACTAATAATGCAATTACGGTGTCATTTTTTTGCACATAATTAATGTGCAAAAAAATTAATAGTATATAGTCATCTAATAAAGAGATACACAGCATGTCAGATGCTTTATTATTTAAAACTCGGACGTCTTCCCTGGGGTTCGGGTTGGAGGGGGTGGGTGATGGGTAGAGGGTAACAGGGGGTCAATTTATTTAAAATTTATTTCTCAAATGAACATTTTCAAGAAGGGATTACATTGTATATACTATGGGGGTAGGGTGGGGGTGGGCGGGGCGGGGTGGGGGGGGATTGACCTGTGTGAATAAAACGTGGGTATTTTACGACGGCCGCGCCGTCGAATTCGTTCTAGTTATGTTTTGTTTGTTTGTATGGTGTTAACGTCCGTTTCAACACATTTAAGGTTATATATGACGGTCGATTTTTTGTGGTGGAGGTAGACCACCCACTTTTCCTCGGTAGAACTAGTTCTGTACACCCCCCACCCACCCCGCCATCCGTAAGAATCGTTTACTAACGCCTTAAAGAACTGCACATGATTTAAACTTTGAATCGGAATTTTGAATCGGAATTGTAGTACGTATTGTTTTAGTGACACTCTTTGAAATCTACTGACCCACTACAGAATAATAGGGGTTCACCATGTGACCCCTCTAATCCAGTGAAATTTTCCAAGGATTTTGTGCGAGGTGCAATAAATAGAGGATCTTACATGAGTACTCATTAATTATTGAATTTATTAAACGAGTTGGCAAAATGATAGAGGCCCTCATAATGAATGAGAATGAGAACGACTGTTAGATTCTATTTATCACATAACTCATATCTCGACTTTTATTGCATTTTGTCTGTCGCTTTAACAAGCGAAACCGACATAAATCGTGGGAATTGGATCATAGTCATCGATTTTTTTTTGACAGCGCATACTAGGCTTAGTTTCATACTTATATAACTTGTGGTATATCGAAAATACAGAATGGTGTTATTCCACTCCCACACCGTAAGTTATGTGATAAATGTAGTTAACGTGTGTTGCATAATTTGTTTATGTATAGGATAGAGGCTATGAAGATTTCTCTGCATAGACTCTATCCGGCTTAGTGTTTACGATAGGTTTTATCGATAGTCTCTATATAGGTCACACTCTAAACCAAGAAGAGCGCTGGTAGTAAAATCTTCATGAATAAATGGTGCAATTATTTGAAATTCTAAGCCAGTGGATTGATTTAAAATGTTGATTGAATTAAAATGTTGATTGATTTAAAATGTAGTTTAAATACTCCTATTCCCATATGAATGTTTGCTTGGTTTACTATTACTACGAAAACATAGTGTTATTATTTTCTGAAAAATGTCCATTTGACAATCATTTAAAGTTTGCGGATAATAACAATCGATATATCCTATGGTACATACTAAGTAGGGTAGAGTTTATGAAGAAAAACCTTCACCATTAAGAAATGGTAAATATTTCTCTTCATCGCCACTATCCTTTACATGTATTTATATAACGTCAACTCTTAAGTATAGGCATGGATATACAGGTACCCTGGATTTGAAACTCCCTATATGCCCTTTGTTAATTCCCGATTTATCCGCCGAATGGCCAATAAGCTAGTTCCCTGATTATTCTGCGGTAAACAACAGGGTACCAGTCAGTGCGGCGGCCATTTTTGAGGCGATCGATTATCCTGAAATGAATTGATGTTGACATAAAACTGAATTATTAACATACTACTACGCGATCTATTTCAAATATCGAGCAGTGTTATTTAAATATGCATGTATTGCTTTTAATTTATTGAAAAAAAATGATGGAATTCATACTATAACTTTGGTTTTAGCGGCGAAAATACGATCGATAGCTGTGTTGATTTTCTTTTTCTACAGTTTTCGCCAATTGCGGCTTGAAATCGAGAATGTACATTTCTAGAAAGTTAACTTCTCTTTCATTTACGTTACGATATTCAAAGTCATTATTCCTTCTTAATGCCATTATTGTGTAGATTTGGATGACGGCCTTGGATTTCTGTATAGGCTTTTATTTGTTCTCAAATTAAGCAGTTGAATTTGTTGAAAATTTATAAATAAAACCGCCTTTATTTTTCATAAAAATGTATACACATTCTAAGTGAAACTTCTGTTTTATTTATGGTTCGATATTCAAAATAATTATTCCTTTGTATTGACATTATTGTGTAAATTTGAATGACGGCCGTGGATATCTGTATAGCCTTTGTTTTGTTCTCAAATTACGCAGTTGAATTTGGTTGAAATTGGTTGAAATTTCATAAATAAAATCGCCTTTATTTTTATAAAAATGTATACACATTCTAAGTTAATCTCCTGTTTTATTTATGGTTGGATATTCAAAATAATTATTCCTTTGTAATGCCTTTATTGTGTAGATTTGAATGACGGCCTTGGATAATCAGGATTTCTGTATAGCCTTTGTTTTCGTCTCAAATTTTGCTGTTTAAATTGGTGAAAAATAGTATTACGATGCGATACCTGCGTATTCCGTATGACACGTTTCACTTTACGTTTCACTTCACAATATGCCGAAATATCGCGCACGACCACCTTGTATATTCGATGATGAATGTGTTCTTGCTAAAACACGTTACAAAGAGGCATTATTCAACTTTAACAGAAACAAGTCGGGCGAAAATAGGGTGTTACTGGCTAATACTAAATTGATTTACAAGAAATTAATTCAGAAAAAGAAACGATCGTACAAATTTAAACAAATGAAAGAATTAGAAAAAATGCGCCATTCTAAACCACGTGAGTTTTGGAAACTATTTATTAAAAGAAAACGCAACAATCCTGATATTTCCATGAATGAATTTAGTTCATACTTTATAAATATGTTTAAGGATATAAAAGTGTCGGTTTCTGAAGAAGCTGAAGAGTTTAATAATAATCATAATTTTAATGATGGCGATGCAATATTTGAAGAACTCGATAAACAGATTACTGTAAGCAAAGTTGAATCTGCAATTCGTGCCTTAAACAAAAACAAAGTTTCTGGAGATAATATTTTAAATGAATACTTTATCTCAACTTGCGATATTTTATCTGGACATATAACTGACATTTTTAACGTAATATTTGATTCAGGATATTTTCCGGATGGATGGACTGAAGGTTTTATAATCCCCTTGCACAAGCGAGGTGATAAAGACATGGTTAGTAACTACAGGGGAATAACTCTAGTAAGTTGTATGGGAAAACTTTTTACAAGTATTTTGAACACCCGGATTAATAAATGGTGTGAGATTAATAATACTGTATCGGACGCACAATTTGGCTTTATGAAAGGCAGATCAACGGTAGATGCAATTTTCGCACTTCATAGTATAATCGAAAAAATTCTAAACAATAAAAAACGGCTTTATTGTGCTTTTATAGACCTTAAAAAAGCGTTTGATTCCATCTATAGAAATGCAATGTGGTTAAAGTTATATAAATTTGGTATTAACGGGAAAATGCTAAGAATAATTCGTTCTATGTATAACACTGTCAAATCATGCATAAAATACTGCGGTTCTTTCTCGGATTTTTTCGAGATTTCAGTCGGTTTGAAGCAAGGGGAGATAATGTCTCCGATCATGTTTGCATTGTTTATTGAAGATTTAGAGTTATAATTGCAAAATATAATAGAGAGTGCTTTATCATTAGATGACATTTCTTTAATTTTACTGCTTTTTGCTGATGATATGGTGTTAATAGGTAATACTCCGCAAGATCTGCAAATGATCTTAAATCGTCTATATGAATATTGTGAAACTTGGGGTCTGGAAGTAAATACTGGAAAAACAAAGGTTATAGTTTTTCGTAAAAGAGGTAGAGTAACCGTTGATGAAAACTTTTCTTATAACGGAGCATTATTAGAGGTTTCAGATGATTTTAATTATCTTGGAGTTGTATTTAACTACACAGGGTCGTATACGTTAAATCAACAGGCTATGTGCGGCAAAGCATTAAAAGCTATGAATCTTTTAACTGAAAACATAAGAAAAACTGAACTAAAACCTAAAATATCCCTTCAATTATTTGATGCTTTCGTCTCATCAATACTCAATTACGGCTCTGAAGTCTGGGGTTTCATAAAATGGAAAGAGATCGAGAGAATTCATCTCAAGTTTTGTAAACACATTCTAGGAGTAAAACTGACCACGAGTAATGCTGGTGTTTACGGTGAATTGGCGCGTTATCCTTTATTTATCACAAGATATACTAGAATAGTTAGATATTGGTTGAAATTAGTTAAAACAGAAAATACAATTTTATCATCTATTTATAAATCTTCATTATCTGATTGTGAAAGTGGTTTAAACAATTGGTTATCCAATGTAAAATCTCTGCTTAATACGTATGGCTTTATGTATATATGGGATGATCCTTTAAGGGTGAACCATCAACATTTTATATCTAGCTTTAAACAGAGGTTGGTGGATTGTTTTATTCAAAAATGGAACACTGATCTACAAGAAAAAAGAGTATTATCAAGTTTGTATAGACATGTTAAAGATAATTTTGGATATGAAAACTATCTGAATATTTTATGTACAAAAAGATTACGAAGTGTTTTTACTAAATTACGTTTATCTTCACATAGCTTAAGAATTGAGACAGGTCGTTATGCAAGACATAGGATTGAAAGAAATGAAAGAGTTTGTCAAATATGTAATTCAACTGATATTGAAGACGAATTTCACTTTGTTTTAATTTGTACAGCTTATAATGATATTAGAAAGAAATATATCAGAAAATATTACATACAAAGGACAAATATGTTTAAATTTATAACACTTCTACAATCTTCAAAGAAGAAAGAACTTTTTAATTTAAGTAAATATTTGTCAGAGGCGTTTACTGTCAGATGTTCTATTCCAAATATTATTTCTTAAAATATATTCAAGTACATCCTCACATAAATTGTTATTTTATATATAATTCCTTTTTGTTTTTTGATATCCTTGGATTATTGATTAAAATGTGTGATTTATATGAGCTATGATTAATTAAGGAGTATTGAAAATTGAACTATAAGTGAGTGTGTAGAAGTATGTGTAACCTGTCATGTGATTATAATTATGTATTACAAATTATGTATGTAATGATGAGAAACTGTAAAAGTTTAAGTCAATAAAGTATCTATCTATCTATCTATATTCGGTGTGACACCTCTGACTTAGGGTTGGAAGGGTGTAATAAAAACAAACTGAAAGCATTCCATCGATTATTACATCCTGTTTATTGGCACACATGGTGACAAAACTGAATTGTATGAAAATACAAAATGCCGACACAGACACGTCGACCGCACTGTATATTCGGTTTCGAACGGTGTTAATTAAAAGGCGCCAGACCTGCAATATGGAACAATAGACCACTAAATCCATCTTAGTTTAATTAAACAAGACAACTGAAGCCAAAATCAAGTCGAATTACCTAATGAGCCAGCTAACTTATGTACTTACATGTATCATTATGCATGTATATATACATAGATCTACATACACCTGTATATCCATGATATATACAATTTGCAGAGTCACATGATCATTGTCGCAGTTTCACCTACGATCATATTATTTATTTCGTTTATTAAAGTTAAAACAGAAGTCACTTTACAGAATGAAGAATAATCTCTCAGCCTGTATTTGAATTAGCCAGCTAGCTTAAATACTTTTCCCAAAATAAACAAATCAGCAACAATATGTATATATATATATATATTTTTTAAATTTGCCGAGTCACGTCACTGTCGCAGTTTCACCTACGGTCAAACGAATGTAATTGTTCTTATTAAGTTAGATTTTAGTAAAGCTGAAACAGACATCACTGTATAGAATAAATAATTATCCTTCAGCTCGTATTTGAATTAGCCAGCTAGCTTAAATACTTTTCCCAAAATAAACAAATCAGCAACGATATGTATATATATATATATATTAAATTTGCCGCGTCACGTCACTGTCGCAGTTTCACATAGGGTCAAACGCACGTATTTTTTGTTATTTAGTTCGTTTTTAGTAAAGCTAAAACCAACATCACTGTATAGAAAAAAGAATTATCTTTCAACACGTCTTTGAAATAGCCGGCTATCGTAAATACGTTTCCCAAAACAAATAAATTAACAACGATATGTATACTAGGTTTTCTTACATTTCATCAATTCGTAAGACGGTGCGTAACTTAGCGCAATGCAAATATAAGGACTATATGAAATCAAACTTTATTCACAACTCTAAAATAATATAACAACTAAAAATCAGTTTTATATGTAGTAAAAATCTTGGCGAAAATCGTCAATTTTTAAAAATCATAGGTCTATAACTCCAGCATGATAAGTCCGAAATGGCTGGTTATCGAACATGGCCGAGATAATATAAGAATAAGTATGCCCATAAACATTAACCCTAAGTTTTATCATGACTGAATTATAAAAGTTAAAGTTAATATTGAGCAGAAGCCGAAAAAATCTTTATTTTTAAAAAGGCCAAGGGCCATAACTACGGCATGATAAGTGCGATCTGGCTGGTTATCGTTCTTGGCCTGGATAGTGTGGCCATAAACATTGTCCAAAAGTTTCATCAAGTTTGGATTATAAATGTGAGTTATTGAGCAGAAACCGTAAAAATCTTCAATTAAAAAAAAAGGGGTCTGGTCTTAATAGTATGGCCATAAACATTGTCCTAAGGTATCATCAAGATTGAATGATAAATCTGAAAATACTTTAAAGGGAATGTAGCGACACAGCCAAAAAAGCTCTGTTATTGAGAGTTCTGAATGAATGAATGAATGAATGGTGTTTTACGGCACGTCGACACATAAATAGGTCATATTGTGCCCAAAAAATTATGAAAAATGAAGTTTTAATTAAAAATTAATGTAAATATATAAAGATAAAACTATTACAAAATAAGGGATGATAAGGTGTAATATAAACTATGTATGTAAATCAACAAATGCCCGTCAACGGGTATATAAACAAGTAAATATATATAAGAACACATTACAATGATTTATATAGTCTGATCTCTTTCAGGAAATCTAAAACAAGACTAAAATCTACAGTATCAAATAACTCTTTCATAGTATTAACATTGTAGTACCTTTGACGCATAGGATCAAAGTCTACACATTCCAGTAAGATGTGTTTGACCGTTAACGGTGCAAAGCAGGGTATACATTCTGGTAATTGCTCACCTTTTAATAAATATGAATGAGTATAACGTGTATGCCCTATCCTGCACCGGGCTAGGACAACTTCCTCTCGACGAATGGGTCTACTAGAAGAACGCCATTCTCCGAGTAACGGTTTAATTGGATGGAGTTTATTGTTAACTGACAAATCCCAAGCGGCTTGCCAAGAGTTACGAATATATGTGTTATACAACTTTTAAAATCAGTATAAGGTAATTTGGTATTAGTTATATGTAAATCTAATGCTGCCTTAGCAGCACTATCAGCTCTATCATTACCACGTATTCCTACATGGCTTGGAAGCCAGCAGAAAATAATAACATTATCAATTATAAGAGAATTGTACTTTTCTAAAATTTGAAGCACAACTGGGTTATCATGTTTCATATTACCCAGTGCTTGCAGAGATGAAAGGGAATCAGAAAATATTACAAAATGGTCATCATCAGATTCCTGAATATAATTTAAGGCAAGTTCAATTGCCTTAAGTTCAGCTGAAAAGATAGAGGCCTTGTCAGGCAGGCGGCTCTTTATGCTGTGTTTGTGAACAACAGCTGCTGCAACTACCTAATCTCCATCTTTAGAGCCATCTGTGTAGATATGTTGAAAGTTACTGTATTTCGATTTAATTTCATTAAATTTGCTTTGAAAGACAGTAGGGTCTGTACTGGATTTGTTCATATTACAAAAATCAAAAATAATTGTTGGTGTTTCCAAAGTCCACGGTAGAATTTGTGGTACTTTGTACTTGGCAATCAAATTTAGGTCGATTTCAGTGTCTCTTAATTTTGGTTTAATACGAAGACCAAATGGCCGAATGGCCTTCGGTTTTCGATCAAAAAGAGGTTCACAACTAGGAGTAAAAACAATATCGAAAGTTGGGTTTGAAGGGTTAGACTTTAATTTAATGGCGTATTGAAGAGCTAATTTGTCTCGTCTATGAGACAGTGATGGTTCATTAGCTTCAACATATAGACTTTCAGCTGGTGATGTACGAAAGGCACCTAAACTTGGAAAAAGGTGAAAGAATTATCAAAATCGGATGATAAACAAAAAAGATATGACCATTTAAAGATTGTTCTAAAACGAATATGGGAGCCACCATTTTTAATATTACCATATATGGAATATTGATAAATATGAAGAAAATCAGTGCAAATTAATGATTTTTTTTACTGGTCATATAAAGCATTATTGCCATAAAGTATTACATATTTTTCATACAGTTGCTGTCATTTTTTCCCTATAAATCAGAACATTTATAAATATTCCATATATGGTAATTTAGAACCGTGATGTCATAGTTCTCAAAATGGCCGCTTCCATATCCGTTTCAACAGAAACTTCAAATGATCATATCTTCTTTGTTAATCATCCGATTTTGATAATTCTTTCACCCTTATTCAAGTATTTAAGAACTCTCAATAATAAAGATGGTTTGGCTGTGTCGCTACATTCCCTTTAAAAAAAAAAAAAAAAATAACATTGGGCAATGACTCCAGCATGAAATGTACGATTTGGCTGGTTATCGAACCTGGCCGAGATATTAGTTCCATATTCATTGTCCCCATGTTTCATCAAGAGTGGGTTATAAATGTTAAAGTTACTGAGCGGAAACTCAAATGTCATCCATTTTTAAAAATCAAAGGGCCATAACTCCAGCATGATCGATATCATCTTGCTGATTATCGAACTTGGCCTAGATATTACGCTTATAAACATTCTCCTAAAATTTCATTAAGATCGGCTTATAAGTATTAACGTAGCTATCCCGGGCCCGCCAAAAACAGCCACATTTTACAACATATACTACTCAAAATTTGCTAAGGATCACTTTTTTGCTGTCAAAATGTCTTGCTGGAATAAATAGCATTATTCCTATTTTACATGAAATTATTTAGGGCAGTGTATGGTCATGTGATCTCATGACTTTATTCAAATTGTGGAATTGTTGAAGTATCAATGACATTAATATCGTTATTGTGAATTAATTTCTAATAAAATTATATGGAAGAATAAAAGTGATCCTTAGCAAATTTTTAGTATACGTACACCGTTTCTAAACCTATTGACGAAGAGGTATATATATAACTTACATATTTGAGAATCCAAAATCTACATACACATTATAAACGGCTTGAACAGCCAGGCCAAACCTCAAAACTAGAGCGTTGAATAGTTACCAACTCATAATTCATTTTACGCATTTTCAATTACGAGGATTTGAAGAACCCTTGAAAATCCAATACTTTTAATCGGCACATATACATTAGTATATGACCTGAACACCTGGATAAAGTTTTGATAAATAGTTTTGTAGCCTAATTTTGCCGTTATCTGGCGGGTTAGTTTCTTTAAAGTTATTGGTCGGAAATGAAATTGGCGACGTACCGACGAAATATGGACATGCAAAGTAAATTGTCCTTTTATTTTAACTATAGATGTTGTAAACATATGATGAGATCAGCTGTATATTTATTATTGATTTTGACCTTTAAGATCACTTAAAATTAGAAACATATGTTTACTATTTACCATATTTAAGAGATTGTTTATCTTGTATGCAAATTCTGGTATGCAAATTCATTTATGATGAAATTTAGACTGCTCTCATTGGATGAAACAGTTGAGGACCTTCAGGAACAGTCTATAACAATACTCTGGAGCAGCTCCGCAGATCGGTTTCAGTATTCTTCATTAAAGTTAATCTTTTATAAAACATATTTGTGAGAGGATTTAATACATATTGTGCTCATTCATAATAAAGGTGAAATTGGATATTTGGACTAAACCGGAAATATTGGAAATTAATTTGGACTGAAAGGACACTTAACATTTAGCTTAAAGAGACACTTACAGTTTTTGATCAAAGAGACACTTACTGTTTTGGATCAAAGAGACACTTACTTTTTTTGATTAAAGGAACATTGGATGATTTTATTCGGACTAAATTCAAAAATTGGATATTAATGAAAAACTGGATTTGTGTATTCTGTAAGTGAATATTTTATGTAAATAAATGTGTTAATTATATCTTTGTATTGCTGGTTTTGCATCTTTTCTCGTGACAGTTAAAACTTGTAACAGTATATATAAGTGACTGTGTCACTTTTCTCCGATTGGTTCAGTTGTCATTACAAGACCACCAATAAAGCTCGATTATTCCCGATTCTCCTGCGAGGTCCTTTGGGAAATGATATACCTAGTTTTACAACTACATAAACATGTTGGAGTGACGCCATGATCATTACATCGTCCCGCCATAATTCCATTAAACGATGGGAAAGCTTTATTTGCAGGATTTTATAACGGATATTTCGACAAGAAAACATCTTTTAAAAACATATTTACTGAAACAATGCAATAACCTGTTCAAAAGTATCTATTAGATGTTTTAATTTTACAATATGCAAACTTTTTAAGTCGAAATTAAGGTTTTATTTTATACCACAGCATACACCGTTTTCGCTTCTTCGAGTAGGGGTTGGATGGGGTATGAAAGTTAATACTTGGACCACGTAATGCATGCCATGATGACGTTCACATCACAAACGTATACAATCAACAACAGACTCCAATTTTGGGCCAAAATGTACCATTTAAGCAAGGCGTATTAAAATGATCAGTGAGTGTTTGACTGTAAATCAGTATGTAGTTGTACTGTTTTTTTTATATAAAAGCAAGTATTGCATCATCAGTAGTGCAAACGCCGGATTGCGAATTCAACATTTAAACTGAAAATTTAAGTAAAAATGTGTGTGTAGTGAGGGGTGGGGTAGGGTGGGGGGGGGGGGGGGGGGGTGGTCATTCAGGTAAAAAAAAAACATGACAGAGTTATTATGGTTCTTGTCATATAATATTGCGTAATGATAATGAACAACATGTTTGCCAAGTTTCAAAGCTTCCCGACATTTTATTTTTGAGAAACGAAGAAAACAAAAACTTTCAACCAAAACGTCAAAACCCTCAGACGGACGGACGGACAGGCAGACGGAAATCGATAAACTAGAAGCTTAGATTTGCTACTTAATTAGACCGTAAGTCTTGACAGTTAAGATTACACAATATTATGTAATACTATAACTAAGAACTGTTTATTCGGTCAATACGTGGTTAAATGGGCCCGAGTCAAAGTAATATTGACCTCGGTCCGTGCAAGACTTTACTAGTATTGTCTATCTACCGTCCTTGTCCATGTAGCCACTTATCGACATCACCACAAAAGAAATCGTTTTTAATAATAATAAAAAATAAAAATTATTCTCCCCCGTCACATGGTGGGACAAGGCTCGGGGAGGACAATCCCACGTCACACTTACAAAATATATACAAGCATGTTATAGAACGTTTGAAAATTACTGTATGTTTGCTTAAAATAATGAGATTTTCAATGAAGAAATTAGTTTTAGTCCGAAAAAAAAGAAGAGTGAAGTGAAATTTAATAATTAAAAAAAATCTGTTTTTCAAAAACTGCCTGTGTGGTCCATGTCTTGAATTTTATGACGTTATTTATGTACAAAATGAAAAAAGCCAGTTCTTGGTTCAATGGAGATGAGTATTTTAATTTGATATATTTAACTTATTAGATATTTGTTTCAGCATCTCCCAATCTTTATTAAATTGTTCCACATTTTTGTTTTATTCTTGCAATATGTTTATATGTGTTATGAGAGCATTTAAGTATGTTTTTAAGTCCTGTATGGATAATAGACTTGGTGTATTTTGTCGTTTTGAGCAAAAGTATAATATTTGAATTCTAGCAATATTTGCAATTCAATCTTTGATAAGCATTTTCCGATGTTGAATATAAACAGTTCTTCTGTAAATGACAGTAAAATATGCATTAACTTACTTTTTTATTGAGCATTTGAAGAGATATTAACACCTTGACTTATTTTCATTGTTTATGTACCCTGAACAAAAATATAATGCTAGCAAAGCGAGATGGAACACTGTGAATAATATCTTTATCAATTAAACCATAACATTCACAACGTTTATTCCACCTTTTAATACTGATGCTTTAAAGGTGTATATTAATGTTAGTTTAGTTTGTACAGATTTCATTCCATGTCTGGTTCTTCTCAATCTAGTTTCATCGAATGTATTCTGATATGCAGTTTTTGCCTAAAATGCGGTTGTATTTATATAATGTATGCATGTACACATGTGTCTGAATAAAATTATTAAAAACAAAACAAAACACATACTTTTACTCAGGGTAGGTATAGCATCCACGAAATGTAGCATTCACAGAACACAGTCTACCACGAAATGTAGCATCCACAGAACACAGTCTACCACGAAATGTAGCCTTCACAGAACACAGTCTACCAAGAAATGTAGCATTCACAGAACACAGTCTACCACGAAATGCAGCATTCACAGAACACAGTCTACCACGAAATGTAGCATTCACAGAACACAGTCTACCACGAAATGCAGCATTCACAGAACACAGTCTACCACGAAATGCAGCATTCACAGAACACAGTCTACCACGAAATTCACAGAACACAGTCTACCACGAAATGTAGCATTCACAGAACACAGTCTACCACGAAATGTAGCATTCACAGAACACAGTATACCCATTCACAGAACACAGTATACCACGAAATGTAGCCTTCACAGAACACAGTCTACCAAAAATTAAAATGCGCCAAGATGTCAATGAGACTTTATGTTATGTTTTAAAGTTAGTAGTGCATTTAGTTATGTGTTGGTTGTTGTTTTAAAATCAAAACAACAGTTAACAGCGGTACACTCATCGATTCTCTCTTATTCAACAGTCGAGATATTAATCTCATCAGATAATCGTCTCATATCAAACGAATAACGCATTACGAATGTAGCGGTCCTGAAACAATAAAGATTATATTACGTTATGATATGTAACGATCCTATTATTATTTTTAATAACAGAGTATCATTCGCTCCAATGTCAGATTGTATTTACGTGTAAATAGTGTTTCAGAGCATACTGGTCTGGTTTCAACGTAACATCGATTAAATCATCGCAGCGTCAAACACATATTTAACAATAATAATAATAATAATAATAATGAATAAATAGGATATAAATCTGCAAAATCATAATAATATGTTAAAATTGAATAGTTCGGATTTTGTGTAGAGTTAGTTCCCTTTACGGAAATCAAATTACCGGAAGTACCTCGGAAGTACCTCTCGTGGATGATGTTGCATAGCAGATTAAACTGTTTACAATTTAGAACTAGCTAAATAATTAAAATATTCACATAATTCGGAAAACATTTAGTTATTAAATGTATTTTTAAAACAATGTTTAACCATTTATCAATATGAGGTTATCATTTTAGGGGTTAACATGTTTCTGCAATTAAAATGTACATGATCATGATCATATTGTTTTTTTCTTCATTCAATTCTTCATTGTTTCTCAAAATTAACGTACTCAAAATTAGCGGGAAACCACTATTATTTTTAAAAACTAAAAAATATTTGAAAAATAAAATAAAAATGTCGGCTCATTAATGGGATGGACAAAATGGAATATACACTTTTACAAACACTCTATTTATTATTTTAATGCGAGAAAATTAGAGTGTTTGGGAAAACATGGTTTACCAAGATGCCGCTATGACCGTATTTAATGTAGCAGTAGCAGTAGCAGGGGTAGAAGTAGTAGTAGTAGTAGTAGTAGTAGTAGTAGCGGCAGTAGCAATATCAACATCAATAGCAGTAGCAGCAACAGTAGTAGCAGCAGTAGCTCGCGTTAATAGTTTTAATACCGTTATGAAAATATTGTTGACGGCAAAATAACTGACAACGAAAGACGCGTCTTTAAGCTGTAGAAATATCGACCCGTTTTAACATTCGTTTTAAAGCCAATATATAAATGTTGTTTTAGCTTTTATTTTATCCAACATACTTAATCCGGGAATAATCGAAGTCATAGTACGATTGTATTTTTATTTCTGTTTCCGAACAAAGAACATATTGACTCTGTAGCTAATTAAAGCAGGCTTTACTTTGTGATAAATCGACGCGATAGATAAACGAAATTCTTCCATGATAATATGACATAGAGTGCATTCATATTTCTGTGTACGTATGTCATCGCAAGACAGAATATGTATTAGGGTTTATTGCTAAATAATACAATAACATTATTATGTCAATATGAAGGTTTATATCAAATGTTTCATAAGCTACTTTTATATTTACATTATCGGAAACGCCAAACAATGCAGCTGCAGTTTTCAATACACTTAAACCCGTTTGATCGCTTAAACACACTTTATTTAGAAAAAAACACACTAAGTGGTGGTGTTGGCGCTGGCGGCGGCGTCGGCGGCGGTGGCTCTGGTCGTGGGCGTAGTAGTAGTAGTTTATTGTTATTTTTATTTTCATTTTTTTATTATGTGTTGTTGTTGTTGTTGTTGTTGTTGTTGTTGTTGTTGTTGTTGTTGTTGTTGTTGTTGTTGTTGTTGTTTCTGTGGTGGTGGTTGTTTTATTATTATTATTATGATTATTATTATTATTATTTTTATTATTATTGATATCGAATACTATGAAAACTTGAAAACCTTTATTAAAAGCTTGAAATTAAATAATATATTATAATCTATAGTATATGGGAAGTTATGCAGAAGAAGAAAGTAAACACTTTGATGAAGAAAGAAACATTTATGAAAAAGTAGCTGTCCATGAACAGATTCTTTTAACTAAAACAAACAAGGAGATCAAAGAGTTTGAAGCAAGTCATATGAAACGATTGGAAGAAGATATAGCAGCTTTTAAAAAAGATTGGGCGAGAAAGGCCGAGCATGAAGCTAATACTGCTATAAAGCTTCTTACAGACCCGGCGATAAAACAAATTAGGATTTTTAGTGAAACACGAGCAGATGCAGTAGCCAAGGATGTTGAGTATTTTAAGAATGAATTAATCAGCAAACTGAAAAAAAAATCATATAATTAATACTGATATCGGATGCTACGAAGACTTTGAAATGTTTATTAAAAGCATGAAAGAGATGATTAATGAAAAGCTTGTTAACAAAACGACTTTATAAACTGTTGTGAGCACGCGAAAAAAAATAAGATTGCTTATAGCTGAAGGTGATCTCGAAACCGATAATTTCGAGAGATACTGTAAATATCATGTAAAATTCCACCAGATGATACATGACAGGACTCTTGAAAAAGAATGCTTTTGGAAATACTTGGACATTCTTCTAGATGGAGGAATAGAAATTCTTCAAGTATTAGAAGATAATGACGCTGATACCAATGATGATACCATTTTGGTTGAGAAAATAGATGGTGATGAAATTAGAAATTTTAGCACCATTCATGTTGAAAAATAATTAAATAAATTAAATATAGGCTTTAAAAAAAAATCTCATGTAATATTATATAATGGTGAGAAAAGCTGTGAAATTTGTAACATTACCAAAAGAATAAAGCAAAGATTTGGAAAGTGAAAAAATGTCCAGAGAAGCAATAAAAAATGTAAAATTACTACCAGAAGAATATAGCTTCTAGAAAAAAAAAAGGATTTGTGGAAATTATAAAATCATCATCAGAAGAACATAGCAAAATTTCGGAAAAAGAAAAATCACCAAAGCAATATATGAAAGTTTTTCATGTTGATATTATATTTGACAAAGATCCACTTGCACAACTTTGGGTTACAAAACAATTGTTATATGCACTCTCGAAAAGGAATTAGAGCAAACAAACGGTCTTAAAATGAATATTGTTTTAAAACTTACTTTGGATAAATCAACACATGACACAAAAGGTAAAATAACCGTTAATAAAATAGCTTATTTTGCTTCCAAAGCAGAATTAATCATAAACAAAACTCAAATTGATTTTGCGCTAATTAAAGCAGCTACGCAAATAATGAATAAAATTGGTAAATGGCTTTCTGAAGGAAGTGGTTGGAGAATTGCAACAGTTGATGCGCACTACATAAATCGAGTAAAGTACAAGCCTTTGCGAGGTAGCTCGTATTTAGATTGACCAAAAAAACTGCAACACCACAGAAAATGACTAATAAATATAAAAAATGAAGATAACGAGTGCTTTAGATGGTGTCATTTAGCTTGTAAATTTCCAGTTGGAAAAAATCCTCAAAGAATATCAAATTATAAAAAGCATATTGGTAATCTTGATTATGAGAAAATAACATTTTCTGTTACAATTCAACAAATTCCAAAATAGAAAAACAAAACAACATTTGTTTTAACATATTTGGATATGAAAATAATCAGGTATACCCTTTGTATGTATCAAAAAATAAAGCAGAGGAAACATGTGATATGCTTTTGATCACCGAAAAAGAAAAAAATCATTATGTGTTGATAAAAGATTTTAACAGGTTAATGTTTAATCAAACAGCACAAAATGGAAGAAAATGGTTTTGTAAAACATGCCTACAATGCTTTACATCAGAAAGAGTTTTAGAAAAACATAAGCCTGATTGTCTTTCACTTAATGGAAAACAAGCAATAAAAATGCCGAGCAAAGATGAAAAAGTTTATTTTAAAAACTACAAAAGGCAACTAATGGTTCCCTTTGTTATATATGCTGATTTTGAAGCAGTAACCGAAAGTATTTCTTCAGCATCAAACAATCCTAAAAAATCGTATACAGAAGCATATCAAAAGCATACTGATTGCAGTTATGGGTATAAGGTTGTTTGTTGTTATGTTGATCAATATTCAAAAACAGTTGTAACGTACAGAGGACCAAATGTTGTTTACAAGTTTTTAGAAAAAGTGATAGAAGAAGAGGAGTGGTGCAAGAAAGCTATGAATACGCATTTTAAGAAAGATTTGGTGATGTCAAGAGAAGAAGAAGCTAGATTCCAAAAGTCTAAATCATGCCATATTTGCGGTCATGGTTTTAAAACAACTCTCAAAAAAGGTAACGCGAGTAATACAGTGGTATATAAAAACTTCATCAGAAAAGTCAGGGATCATTGTCATATAACTGGAAAGTATAGGGAAAGCGCTAACAATATATGTAATATTAATATCAAGCTGACTAGAAATATACCTGTCGTGTTTCATAAACTTGAGAGGATATGATTCTCACTTTATAATGCAACACATCGGAAAGTTTAAAAAAAAAACATAAATGTTATACCAAATAACATGGATAAGTATATGGCTTTTATGTTATGATTGAATTGAATTGGATTGGATTTTATAGTCGCACCAACAGCTAAGGTCATATGGCGACTTTCCAGCTTCCATTGGTGGAGGAAGACCCCAGGTGCCCCTCCGGGCAATTTTCGTGCACGGGCGGGCACCTGGGTAGAACCACCGACGTTCCGCAAGCCAACTGGATAGCTTCCTCACATAACGATTCCTAGGCCCCTGAGGGATCGAACCTACAGCGGTGAGGGGCAAGTGATTTCAAGTCAGAGATGTTAACCACTCGGCCACGGACGCCCCCTTTTATGTTATGAAAAAAGTTTAGTGTTTATTGACAGTTTCCAGTTTATGTCCCAATCGCTTGATAATTTAGAAAAAAAAATCCCTTCGTTTCAGTATACCTCTAAGGAATACTCTGGTAACAAGCTAGAATTAATAAAAAGAAAAGGCGTTTATCCTTATGATTACATGAACTGTTTTAGAAAAAAAAATCCCTTCGTTTCAGTATACCTCTAAGGAATACTCTGGTAACAAGCTAGAATTAATAAAAAGAAAAGGCGTTTATCCTTATGATTACATGAACTGTTTTGAACGTTTTAAGGAAGCTAAATTACCTAACAAAAACAACTTTTATTTTCAATTAAATGATGAGCACATTTCAGATGTAGGTTATGATCATGCTAAAAAAATATGGAAAACATTTAAGATTAAAAATATGGGAGAATATCATGATTTGTATCTCAAGACTGATGTGCTGCTGCTGACAGATGTTTTTTAAAACTTTAGAAAAATATGTATTGATTATTACAAATTTTATCCTTGTCATTACTTCAGTAGCCCTGGTTTAGCTTGGGATGCATGTCTTAAGATGACTGGTATCCAACTTAATTTAATAACTGATATTGATCAATATTTGTTTGTGGAAAAAGGATTAAGAGGCGGCACGAGTTATATTGCAAACAGATATTCACAGGCTAACAATAAATATATGAAAAACTATGACAAGAAAAAAGAAAGCAAGTACATAATATATCTTGATGCTAATAACTTGTATGGGTGGGCCATGTGTCAACCGTTGCCTACCGGTAACTTTAGGTGGGTTAATAAGATAGAAAAAGAAAAATCAAATTACATTGTTGAGTGTGATATCGAGTATCCCAAGAAACTGCATGACTTGCATAATGATCATCCTCTTGCCCCAGAAAGTTTAAATATAAAAGACGAGTGGTTGTCAGACTATTGTAAAAAATTGAAACAAAAGTTTAATTTGGGATCTTGCAATGTTAATAAACTTGTCACAACACTAAAAAATAAAGAAAAGTATGTTGTGCATTACAGAAACTTAAAACTGTATAAAATAATTTGGATTGAAGGTAACAAAAATACATCGAATACTACAGTTTCGTGAATCAAAGTGGTTAAAGACATACAAAAGACTTTAATACTGCTAAGAGAACAGCTGGTAAAAATACTTTTGAAAAGGATTTCTTCAAACTAATGAACAATTCAGTTTTTGGTAAAAATATGGAAAATTTGAGAAAGAGAATTAATGTTAAATTAACTTACGATGAGGAGGTCCTTTTAAAATATGCAGCAAGACCGTCATTTATTTCTTGCAATATGTTTAATGAAAATTTATTTGCCATAAACAGAATAAAAGAACGATTAGTTTTAAATCGTCTTTGTTATGTTGGTATGTGTATTTTAGACTTGTCAAAATCTTTGATGTATGATTTCCATTACAACTACATTAAGAAATAAATATGATAAAAAAGCTAAATTATTATTTACTGATACCGATTCCTTGTGTTATGAAATAAAAACAAAAGATGTGTATGTAGACTTTTACAAGGATAAAGAACTTTTTGATAATTGTGATTATGATCCAAAATGTAAGTTTCATTTTAATGATAATAAAAAGGTTATTGGCAAAATGAAAGATGAAACTTGTGGTATACCTATTATTGAATTTGTTGGACTACGAAGTAAACTATATTCGTATGTGTTAGATAATGAGACTAGTATAAAAAAAAATGCAAAGGTGTCAAAAAGTGCGTTGTTAAAAAACATATAACGCATGGTAATTACAAGGAGATTTTGTTTACGGCGACAGAAGCCCACCATGAGATGAAAGTTATTAGATCACAAAAGCATAACATAAGCAGCTATGAAATCAATAAAAAGAGTTTGTCAGCTTATGATGATAAAAGATACATACTAGATAATGGACAAGATACAATGGCGTATAAGTACATTCCGTGATATGTACAGCAATTATGAAGACTACTGTCCGGTTCCGCCTACCTTTGTTTAATAAGTTGCAAATGTTTTAGTTATTTACAAAAAGAAAATAGATACTAGGGGTATGGGTAAAGTTCTTCCTAAGCGAAGGGCAATCAAGCAGATTGTATAGTTGCGAGGGGTCTGACAGCAAGTATGCCATCGTCATTTGGCGTTTTCATCTTTGTGTTAAGGGCAACTGGAGACAACTTGATAACTGCTGATTATTTGTCGCGAGGGAGGAAACTGTGCTTATAACCCCAGTATCTATACTACTTGTGCTGTGTGTGAAAAATTCACAACATTTCTGCATTGGGTGGTGCAAAAAAAGTAAAAAATATGCAATTGGTGAAATTATGTTCGGCAATTTCGGATTTTTTCCTCAAATCATAAGTCTGTTTCACTTGGACGATTGTCCTGTACAACTGACTACGGAAACGATTACGGTTAGGATTACAATAAGGAATACCGACTAAAACAGAGGTGTTTTCTCAACAAGCAATACGCCTTGAATGCTCGTCCAAGCGTTTGCGCATCACTATATATAGGTCAATGCAATTTATTATTGACACTGCATGAACTTGTAGGGAAAAGTGGGTGGTTCTACAAAAAATCTACCGTCATATAAAGCCTAAAATGTGCTGAAAATAACGTACACCACGTTCAGAATTTATTAAACTAGTTGGCAAACATGATAGGATGAGATGGTTTGCAGAGCAATATATCATTTTTACAAACGACCAGTTATTCGCCATGCTTCCTTTTCTAGGCCTCACCTAATAAAGTTGATATTCGCTTCATACCATCTTTGCAAACTGGTTTAATTAACTTAATATTGTTTGCATTTTCTTCATACTTTCCTTTGAAACAATATAGCGCTTAATCTCGAATATACTTCATTTTTTTCAAGTAGGTGGGACTATTTACGCTCGGCTGCGCACGCATAGAAAGTTATTATTCCGCTTTAAGGAGGTGAACGAACTGTACGCGATGCATGCAGACACTGCGCTTTCATCCGGTGTTTCTTAACAGAAAATAAATATTCCACTGCATGAAAAGACATTGACAGTAGTGATTTCTCTTTTTCTCTTTTCTTTTTGTTATCATTAGAATTTTTGCTGATACTATTATAGCGACGGAAAAATAATGTAAATATAACAATTAATTCGCCTTTTTCCCCCGTTTTGCCGGTATTAAATGGAAAAATCCACGAAGCGTAATTTTTTCGGCGTTTATGCGGTTTTAAACGCCGGTAATCAATGGCAAATTTACCATAAAGCAGTAACGCGATTCGTGGATTACGCCATTTACAATCGACGTTTAAAACCGCATAAACGCCGAAGAAAAGGCGAAACAATTTCTTAATAAATGAGCAATCATGTATTACATACATTAGTAGTATAGAAAGTAGTGGTACCAGGACAGTTGTTTTTCATCGGGACGTTTTATGCAACGAGTCAGTAAATTTATCAGCCGGAAAGCAAACCAACAAATTTAAAACTCGTTACAACCCCCCTCAAAGAAAACTCCCCCAATACCCCCACTTTCTAAAATACTTGTAAATAATTGATACTTTTTTAATCAACCCCAAATAAAATCATTTGCAGATCGGGTAATCAATATGTTTCAAACCCAACACCGCAGATGATTTTAGTCTCGGCTGTTAAACAAGTCGGAATCCCAGTTTGTATACTTGCTACTTTTTTTGGAAGGGTGCAACTTTTTAAATCACACTTTTATATCTTGAATGTCCTTAAACGGTACCCAACTATTGAAATCCTCATTGTAACCCTTCCATTTAATCAATGCTTGTTTCTTTTTGTAATCACATCGTATAACCTTTTCAATTCTGAATATTTCTTGATCAGCTTTTAACATTTCCTATTCATAGAAGCTTCCATCAATGTTTTGATTGTTTAAATCTTTTATTTTGTACGTCACAGGATTTGTATATTGAATTTCATCAATAACAGATATTTCTTCAGTCCAATTCGGAGTATAACCTTTTTCAAACGTTCTATTATATTTGCTAATTCTAACCTTGTCTCCTATTTTGAACTATGGCAAAGCTTTATTTATTTTCATCTTTCCGTACAAGTTAAAATACACTATTCCTTTATTTTTCTCATCACTGGCCTCAATCCGCGTCATTTTAATACTCCGGTGTTTTGTATTATTGTATTTATCAACCATCGCCTGTAGCACGTCTAAATACGTATTTGTATTGTTCGCTGTGAAATATTTCCACATCCTTTAAATGTGCTAGTAAATCGTTCAATTACTACAGCTTTTCCGAAATTAAACGTTTGATACATTTTAATATTATTATCATCAAGGAACTGCTTGAATTCTTTGTTATAAAACTCCACACCCTGATTAACCCAGAGTAATTTACAGTGTCTTCCTGTACTTATAACCTTTTGGAAAGCTTTGGTAATTTCTATACCAGTTTTATTCGAAACAGGTATAACCCAAGCAAATTTACTAAATACATCAATAACAGTGAGCAGGTAAAGAACTGCTTGAATTTTTTGTTATAAAACTCCACACCCTAATCAACCCAGAGTAATTTACAGTGTCTTCCTGTACTTATAACCTTTTGGAAAGCTTTGGTAATTACTATACCAGTTTTATTCGGAACATGTATAACCCAAGCAAATTTACTAAATACATCAATAACAGTGAGCAGGTATTTGACACCTTTATTATATTTTGAAAACGATTGCATATCAACCAAATCAGCCGACCATATTTTATCTATTTGATAAATGTTTCATCTATGTCAAAACGCTAAAAAGAGATCCAATTAAAGGAATTCCCAGTGATGCAAGCAATCCAAGAAATCCCCTCATCTTGCTGTTGGTGTCTAGTCAGTTTAATAGGGCAGCAACCTTTTGACTTTATTATCTTTTGTTATTGCGATGGTGTTAGCACACCTGATTTAAGAAGTGCTTGTTTTTTGCCGCTAGGGATGGTTACCATTCCATTTCCGAATAGTTTACCGATTCCAGTACTCCCCTAGACCACTTAGAGCTCCTGTTGCCAGAGGTCCTAATACTTTCGGAGCGAGTCTAACAACTGTCGGTAATATTGTTTTAGTCAACAAACCAACTAATGCCCCCTCCATTCTTGGACTGAGATCTCATCTGCGATTTTGATATATTCACATCCAATCCATATCCGTTGGATTTAGCTTTGTTAATATTGTTAATCTGAGTAGCTGTCAACAACAAAGGAAAATCCCCAATTAGTTGATTATTCTTCAACCTGAGCGTTAGTTCACTTTTGTTTTCATATGCTTTTGCCAGACTTCGTTTCCGGCCATCTGTCAAATCTATCGAATGCTTTACGTAGGTCGTATATATTATAAGTTAGATTAAACTATTACCAATTCATTTCCGACAGTATCAATAACGACATCTTCCTCATAGGGAACCAGAGCATATCTAGCGGTAGGCTCTATATTTAGTTTATATCTCAAACTTAGTTGTTTTGGATCAACACTGACCTCATTTCCCTCATAACTTAAATCAAAATATATCATTCCAAAAAGATTTTAAAAATTACCCACATTGAGTAAATTTCCAGTGTTTTTATCATTTTGTTTGTAAGAATAATTAATAACATCTCTGAATATTCTTATAATATTATCATAGCTGTATTCAGTTCTATATTATTCTGGATAATATACACCGTTTCCAACTTCCAATCTAGCTGATTGCAAGTAAGAAGCAGCATCAGCATGATTTAATTTAAACGTATCTAAAAGGTGCGGGTTTTGCGTTTGAGAAGAACTCTTGTCTGCCCTTTGCAAATACACAAAAACATGTTTAGGACTTTTAACACCAGCTGTTATTCTAAATACGGATTCGGTTGCTAGAAAACTTCCGCTTTCTTGTATCATCTCACGGAGGTAAGTCCACTTTGTTGATGTCATGTGATTTGACATAACATAAGCTAAACCATCCGAGTTAAATATCATTTTAGGTATCAACAAAACTAATTTATTAATAACCACCCGTCCATCATCACCAGCAGCTTTGATAAATAGCACATCATCAGCCGCCAGTTGCAAGCTAATCTGAATTTGACCTGGAGGCAGCATGTTTGTTTCCAATTCCTCAAAGAACGAATATTTGTTTAATGGAATTATAGAGTCAACTTTTTTATTAGTTATGATTAAAGCATGACGAGCAGTACATCCTAAATTGTAATTAGCGTCAGTATGATCCGTTTCCGCTGCAGCTGTATTGTCTAAATAAAAGTATTCATTTGTTCTGGTTGTTTTTGCATAATCAACAGACATTTCAAGTAAACTTTTAACGTTAACAAATCTATGAAGATTATTTCCATCATAAACTGTTTTTCCGTTTTGCTTTACTTGCATTTGATCGATCAATGAAGCTGCATCGTTAATTAAAGCAATTCTGTCAGCGTCTACGAAAGCAGCTCCGCCGAGAAGCTTGTTTACTCGAAAACTTATTTCAAAATAAGCGTTATACCAATCAAAGTAAGAACTTCTGTCATTTAATGTAAACTGATAACCTTTTTTCATTTGTCTAGTATTAGGTCCAGGTATAGTTATGGGGGTATATAACTGAACAGGCACATGTCTAGTATTATATTTATCACTTCGAAACATCTTGCCAGTAATTAGATTTTAAATTAATCGTTTAATTCTTACATGAATTTCTCTTCCGGGTAGTAATCTGTTAATTTTTGCATTTACATCTTCTTCAATTATATTATCAACATCTTTTGTGGCAGCTTTTGTAAGTTCTTTTAAAATTATCTCACCTTTTGGTTTAGGTTTAATAATCGAAACTAATTTATCAGCAGCCATTTTACCTACTTCATCTCCAAGTTTTTTAGAACCACTCTCTATGATTTGTTTTCCAGCAGTTTCTAATGCTTTCGTGTCTGCTGTTTTTACAGACTCACTAAATAAAATATTTTTGAAAAAATGTCAAATATGCCAGCTCCAGTTAATCTGTCAAGAGTATAAGTTCCCGTGCTAGTATCATAAACTTTTTTTAATCGCGTCATATAACATATGTTAGATAAAACGTAAGTTACTCAACTACATTAATTTTTTCAAAACAAATCGAAATGATGTATGAACTCCGTTGAGATTAATAATTTTACCGGAGAAATCGGTTATGTACCTAGGTAGAAATAAAACAAATAACAAATTACCAATGGAAGAAAAGCTTGAAAATGGGGAAATTATTAATGATAAAAACGAGGTGTTACATAGATGGCAACATGATTTTTCAGAAATTTATAATGCTGGTGACTCGAGAAAAAATGTTAAATCCAGTGACTTTGAAGCTGATGATAATATCAATTTAAATCATCAAGATGAATTGAATGTACCGATAACTCTTGCAGAGTGTAGAAAAGTTATTTCTCTGGCCAAGTCAGGTAAAGCCGTAGGAATAGATTGTTTACCATATGAAGTATTTAAAAACGATGTGTCTGTTAATCTTTTATGTAATTTTTTTAATGAATGTATGTCAAGTCACTGTGTTCCGTCTGTTTGGTCAAGGTCCGTTATCAGACCAATCCCCAAAAACGCACAAAATGATCCAAGGATTCCTTCTAATTACAGAGGTATAAGTTTAATACCTACGTCTTGTAAATTATACACAAACGTTTTAAATATTCGGTTAGTAAAATATCTAGAAACAAATGATTTATTAGTCGACGAACAAAACGGTTTCAGACAGAACAGATCTTGCGAAGATCATATGTTTTCTTTGACATCCATTATTAGAAACAGAAAATCCGAAAATTTGCATACTTTTACATGTTTTGTAGATATGGCGAAGGCGTTTGACCGGATAAATAGGGATATTTTGTATATACAATTAGCCAATATAGGCGTTTCTGGTAACTTATTAGAAGCCATAAAGGGTCTATATATTGAATGTAAAGCAGCAGTTAATGTAAATGGAAGTTGCACTGATTTTTTTGATATACATTCAGGTGTAAAACAAGGGGACGTAATTTCTCCGACACTTTTCTCTATCTTTATCAATGATCTTGCGTTAGAAATTAAACATTTTGATCTTGGTGTTGAAATAGGAAATGATATCAAAGTAGGAATTCTTCTTTTTGCAGACGACATTGTGTTAATAGCTCCGTCTGAACTTAATTTACAGTTAATGATAAATTTTCTTAACACCTGGTGCTGTAAAAATCAAATGTTAGTTAATATAAGTAAAACGAAAGTAGTACAGTTTCGCAAAAAAAGCCAACCAAGGACAGCTTTTGAATTTCACATAGGTAATACTAAGCTTGAAATATGTGAAAACTACAAATACCTTGGTATCATATTAAATGAATTTTTAGATTTTACTGAAACAGCAAATGTTTTGAGCGAATCTGCTGGTAGAGCATTTTCGTCATTAGTTTCAAATTTATATAATAAGGTTGATATAATGTACACGTGACCAGCGACAATGGCGGTCATACCATTTTGTTAGCTCTGACAAATTTATTATTTACATGGGATTTATGATGTAAAAAGGATATATAAGTGTACCAAATTGGACTTTAATGTTACGTTATCGTGTACATGGGTCGTGTACATGGGTCGACCTACTAGGAAAGCTAAACGGAAAAAGAGTAGTGAGTCGGACTCTGAAACCAAATCCAAGAAAAAACTTTTTAAACATGGCGGCAAGGCCCAATGCGGGTCCCGGGTGGATTATGATGTGAGTGATGTTATAGGCCAGGCAAATGGGATATTATATGACAGTGATTATACGTATAACAAATTCGAGGTATTGTGTGATAGTGATAGTGAGGACAGTGATTTATACCCGTCTAAGGACATAGACCCAGTTTTCACCCCACATAGTCTTACCTGTACACAAAACAACAACATGGCGTCAGGTCGGTCAACAGGGTCTACACAAGAGGTCAGCGGTAGTTTGGATGGTAACCAGTTTACACTGCTTATGGACATGATGCATGACCTAAAAAAGGGACAAGATGATATGACAAGGATGTTTGACAGTAAATTGGACAAATTCAAAAGTGAGTTATTGAAAAATATTGATGACCAAGTGACCTCTTTACGTAATGAAATCTCAACCGATGTCCAGAGGCAAGGTAACCGTATAGACGAGGTGATGACAACAATTCAGTCCCTGCAAGATCGAATGGGCACAATAGAGCAATCGCACAGTGTAAACGCCCAAGGGTCAGTAAACGATGGTATAGACACGGATAACGGTACCATTGACCAGGGTCAGCGTACATTTAGGCCCACGGCGCAATATGATGATACTGAAGTGTCGGTAATTACGAGTGGTTTGCCCTTCATTAACGGTGAAGACCTTATACAGAGGGCACAGGATTTAATAGTTGCACTAGGGAATGACGTCACATCAAATGTAAACATTACAAAAGCAGTGCGTTTTCGCTCGCGTTTTCCTGATAAACCTGGACCAGTGAAAATAACATTCCGCACTGTTCAAGAAAAGATACTTGTTCTGAGAAATAAAATGCAACTTAAAAATGTCGATGAGTACAAGGAAGTATACGTAAAAAGTTGCAAGTCACATGCCGAACGTCTGATCGAGCTTAACGCACGTGCTATACTACGCCAGATGCCAAATGGAGGGAACTTCCGGGTCGACGCAAATGGACGAATTCAACCGCGCGAACGCCAAGACAACCGTAGGGATGGACACTAGGAATCCGCCCGACCCATTGGGATTATTCGACTGGCTCATATGAACGTATGTGGATGGACACGTGACAATCACGAGCTTCGAACTGGGATTATTAACGCTCTGGATGCTGATATTATTACTTTATGTGAAACACACTTGAAAAATGATGACAATATTGACATGGACAATTATTCATGGTATGGATTTAATAGGGCAGATATACATCGGAATGCGCCTAAGGCATCGGGTGGAGTTGGTATTTTAGTGAGAAATGGACTCAGTGATCAGTATAATATCGCGGTTGTGGATAAAACTTTTGAGGGGATACTTGGTTTGCGTTTTGAGCACCGCAGTACAGGGTCGGACTTTATTGTTTATTCCTGCTACTTACCACCAGAAAATTCAGCCCGAGGACGGGACGCACAATCATTTTTTGCCCATCTTTTGACCCAAATATACGCTCACAGTGATATTGATGACCTATTTATCGGTGCAGACTTTAACGCGAGAATTGGGTCATTATCAGATACTATATTTTTATTGTGACACAATACCCCCACGCAAAACATTGGATAACACTAGAAACCGCCATGGCCAAGAGCTTATTGACTTCTTGAATGACGCAAAATGCTGTGTTTTGAATGGCCGTTATCCCAGTGATAATTATACGTCAATATCGAGTAAAGGCCGTGCGATCGTGGACTATTTGTGTGTACCGCACGAGACAATGGTGAGATGTAGTGATTTCAGGGTATTAACGGCACAAGAAATCGCGACGGACAATGATTTACTAGGATTATTAGGTCAACGATCAAAGTTACCCGACCATTCTGCGCTTGTGACTGAGTATAAATGTTCGGATTTCAACATAAATAACAGCGAAATTAGCAACCACAACACTTCTAACAATAAACGATTTAAATTGCGCTGTATACCGCAAGAATTCATGGAAAATGACAGGGCGGCGGCAGCCATTCTTACCATCATCACGCAAATCGAAAGTGCACGTGAGAATCAAAACGATATAGACTTGATATACAGTAATTTGTGCGACGTTATCACAGACGAAATGGTTAACCATATACCAACATTTAATTCAAGCAAAAATACTAGTAAACGCAGAAAAGTGACAAAACCATATTGGTGCGACGATTTACAGCAATTATGGGATATAATGCGGATCAATGAACGTTCATTTTTAAGATATAAGGGAAATAACCGTCAAAAAGCTATGTTGCGCTCGGATTATATTAATGCCAGGAATAACTTTGATAAACTATTACGTCAGTCGGAACGTGCATACAGACTGGCTCAAGCCATTGAAATAGAGGATATGTCCAATAAGAATCCGACAGAGTTCTGGAGAAAAATACAAAACCTTGGCCCCAGGAAAGATAAATCTATACCGATAGAAATTGTGGACAATGGAAGTATAATCAGAAATGAGAAAATGGTGTTTGAGCGATGGAAAACGGATTTTGATAATTTATATAATAGTGGAAATAATGACGATTTCGACGAGTTACATCATAACCGCATAAAACTGCATAAACAATTATTAGAAATGAACATGCAGGATCCCTTATATGTGAACAATGAACAAATGAACCGGAATATTTGTATTGAGGAGTTAACAAAAATCGTTATGCACGCTCGATCGGGTTCGGCTTGTGGTCACGACAATATACCGTATGACGTACTCAAATTCCCGGCGGTCATAGCAATACTACAACAGTTATTCCAATTAATCTTTGATAGTAGCCTAATACCATCATCATGGAGAAAAGCGATTATTTGCCCAATACTCAAAGATCAGAACTCTGACAAACGCATGCCGCTTAACTATCGTGGGATCAGTTTATTGTCTTGTATTAGTAAGCTGTATAGTGCTTTCTTAAATAAAAGGATAACAATTTATCTTGATAATGAGCATTTACTAGCGGACGAACAGAATGGTTTTAGATCTGGGAGATCATGTGAGGATCACGTTTTTACATTGAACAGCATAATTAGGAACAATAACTCTATATACACTTCATTCATCGACCTTAAAAAATGTTTTGATTTTATCGACCGCGATATGCTCCTGTATAAACTGCTACGCCATAACATCGACGGAAAAGTTTATAATTCGATCCGGAATATTTACACAAGTGCCACAGCATGTATCTGAATAAATGACAACCTTACAGACTGGTTCAACTGTGATACTGGGGTTAAGCAAGGCTGTTGTTTATCCCCAACACTGTTCTCCATTTTCGCCAACGATCTTGTGAAAGAGGTCAATGACCTTGACCTTGGTATCACCATGGGAGACGCTAAGGTTTCCATTCTCATGTACGCGGACGATATTGTGCTAGTCTCGGACAGTGAAGACAAATTACAAAACATGCTAAATACGTTACATCAATGGTGTAAAAAATGGCGAGTGATAGTTAACACTAACAAGTCAAAAATAGTGCATTTCCGGCATCGCAGAACACCACGAACAGAATACGTTTTCAGAGTCGGAAATAATGTGATTGAAACTGTTACACAGTACCGCTATCTAGGAGTTATATTTGATGAGCGAAACGACTTTAGTGGTAATTGCGAGGCACTTGCGAAAGGAGCAGGGCGGGCGCTGGGTGGAATTATCAGCAAAATACACAGCATGAAAGACTTCCGGTTCCGGTCGTACGAAAAACTATTTAACGCTTGCATTACACCGATAATGGATTATAGTGCATCTGTGTGGGGTGCAAAAACGTACCAATCCCTCGATAATGTACAAAACCGCGCCTTACGATACTTCATGGGCGTACACAGATTCACGCCTCTTCCGGCGCTGTATGGAGACTCCGGCTGGCAACCGACGCTGTATCGTAGATGGATTTGCATTTTCCGGTATTGGAATAGGAAAATGAAAATGGATAACGGTAGACTTACGAAACAGGTGTTTAATTTTGACTTCGATAAGTGTACACACAATTGGTCTAGTGATGTTAAGCAAATCTTTACAACTTTGGGGATTAATGACCAATTTGAATCAAAAGCATTAGTCGACTTAACGGTAACAAAAAGCTTAATAAGCCAACATTATACAGACAAGTGGTCACGTGATGTATCAAACATGGCCAAATTGAGAACATACCGACTTTTTAAACTGGATTTTAAATGCGAAGACTATATGACAATGAATCTGTCAAAATACGAACGATCGTTATTGTGTCAATTTAGAACTGGGATATTTCCGTTAAGAATAGAGACTGGAAGATATGTTGGGGAGCCTGTTGAGAGTCGGACTTGTAGATTCTGTGATACAGCGGCCATAGAAGATGAGAAACACTTTTTACTGGCTTGTTGTTTATATAATGATATCAGGACTAATGTTTTCGGTGAAATTTTAAGACAAAATGAGTTTATTTCTTTAAACACAGAACTGAAAATGTGTCATTTATTAAAGGATTACCCAAGAAAATCTGCAAAATTTATTGTAAAAGCGTACATCCGTAGGCGTACCGTTATGTATTCATGAGTAAATGTATACCGTTAATTGCTTAATAATGCTGCTATTATGAACATTTAAATATATATCTAGCTGAATTAATTCACTATATAACTATTTTAGTAACATACATCTTTTATTCATCCATGTAATGACTTGTATTACCACATTTCAACAATGATTAGCGTTTGTAAATAATATTCGTTTGAGCTATTGCAATTTGATTGAACTTGCCATATTTTAAGTACTTCTACTTCACGTACTGTTATTACTTTATCAGTACAGGTGACTTATAGGTCCAATGGACCGGGTGCTTGTAATTTGTACATAACTATTTGTCATATATATTGTATGCACATGTCACTATAATAAAATATTTACTTACTTACTTACTTACTAATGTATTCATCATACTCCAAGATATATGATTGTAAAATTGTTCCAATTATGGATTATGCCTCAAGCGTTTGGGGGTATAAATGTTACTCTAAGCCAGACACATTACACAATAGAGTTATACGATTTTTCCTCGGTGTACATAAATGTACTTCTAATCCCGCTATTCATGGTGATATGGGCTGGATACCGCCTAAAATTAGAAGACAATTAAACAGCTTACGTTTATGGAAACGACTTATATCTATGAATAATAACAGACTTACAAAAAAGATTTTTCTTTGGGATTATTCAAAATGTAAAAACAATTGGTCGCATGATATTAAAACAATTTTCAAAGAAATTAACTGTGTTTCGGCCTTTGATAATTTGTCACTACAAGATTTTAACAATACGTCTTTTATACACGAAGTTAAAGCAAAACTGATGACAATATATAAGGAAAAATGGCTCAATGATGTTAATTCTCAAACCAAATTGAGCAATTATAAACTTTTTAAAGATACATATGAACGCGAAAATTATGTTCAGTTAAATTTAAGGAAACACATACGCTCTGTGATTGCTCAATTTAGAGCAGGTTCATTGCCAATAGAAATTGAATTAGGCCGATACCACAGAATTCCAAGACAAGATAGAATATGTAAACAATGTAAGTGTGTAGAAACAGAAAATCGCTTTCTATTGTACTGCGAGAGGCACAGTGCCTCTCGAATTGAACTATTGCATACATTAAATGAACTGTGTCCAGACACAGCTACCGAGGCAGACAAAATTAAAGTGCTTTTAACAAATGAAAGGATTCTATTAAAAACGGGACAGTTTATTATAAATGCCTTAAAAAATCGTACAAATAAATGTGTACTATATTTTTCATGTTTACTTTTGTTATACCTATTAAATGAGTTGTAAAATCTATAATGCAATTGATATTTCTATAGTGACTAATAAGTCTCATTAGGCTGGGTATTCATTTGTTTACTTAATATTGCCTATATTATACTGTATTGTTTTGTATATGTAATATTTTGTAACGATGTTATTTGTCACTTTAATAAAACAATAAAATATATATGTAAATATTAATACTATTAATGATTGTTTTGTTTACTCCGCAGAACCCGACTCTTATCGGTTCATCTTTGAAAGGATATGACCTCGTAAGGTCGGCTGTCTTATTTCATAAATAACATCCCCATATGATTCATCAACAATAGAATTACTTAAATCACAGTGGATGTACAAAGTATTGATAGAATTTGTTATGTTTGGTACTACTGTCCCAAATTTGGTTCTCTAATAACCGCATCTTTGTCAAACCCAGTCAAAGTGTGAAAGTTTGATTCTCTCAGATCAAGCATAAAGTTATTATGAATGGTAACTAAACATTTGAAACTTGATAAATCAAATTCAATTCTTATCGGGACATGCGAGTCATCAGTCAAATCACCGTTTACAGTCAATGTTTCTTTTATATAATTATCGATAGCAGCATAACTGTAATTTCCATTTGTGAAAAATATTGCTTTTGGATCTTTATCTTTTCCATTGTGATACTTTATCACTTTGTTATTAAAATCCTCGCTAATATTATACCGTGAGTAAGTCATAGAATTAATCTTATCGAGCCCAATACCATACTATCAATGGTCTGTCAAATACGGTTGTAACATTACTCGGTGTATTTGAGCTATTAATTATTGAAGCTCTTTCTGATGATAATACAATTTTTTGTTCCGTTATACATATTAGTAGATAAAATTAATCACCTATGTAAAACAGTTTAAAACTAGATTTTTCAAATTTAAAAACTTCAGTAGTGTCATATTTTATAATTGTAAAGATGGCACAATATTGAAATTTTGGAAGATATGCTTCAAATGTTTCTTTTAGTATTCGTTTACCATTTTCTATTTTTGGTTGATAAGATGGTTCCCGATCACCCGCATTAAACAAACTAAAATATTCTATACCAATGTCTGTATTTTAAACAGTATATGCAAGGTCTGCTTCAACTACATAACGCCCGGGTTTTACAATTGTTACACCACTACCATCAGGATTGTTTGTATTATATTCTCCACTTTTTACAAATGAGCTATTGATATTAGACAAGAGCAAACAGTATGGTATTGGGCTCGATAAAATTATTTCTATGACTTACTCATGGTATAATATTAGCGAGGATTTTAATAACAAAGTGATAAAGTATCACAATGGAAAAGGTAGAGATCCAAAAGCAATTATTTTTACAAATGGAAATTACAGTTATGCTGCTATCGATAATTATATAAAAGAAACATTGACAGTAAACGGTGATTTGACTGATGATTTGCATGTCCCGATAAGAATTGAATTTGATTTATCAAGTTTCAAATGTTTAGTTACCATTCATAATTGCATACCGGACAAGGAAATCCGTCATTTTACCGGGGCTAGATATTTCCATCTCACCGATTTCCTTGTCCGGTTTGCAAGTTTGCAAGAAAACTCTTTCTTGCATACATGACAAGGAAATCCGTCATTTTACCGGGGCTAGATATTTCCATCTCACCCTAGGCGGACATGAAATCCGTCATTTTACCGGGGCTAGATATTTCCATCTCATCCTAGGGTCGAGATAAAATTCACGCGCAACACTAATGACGTCAATAACGTGAACAGATGCATGACATCATTGTGTTAAAAAACATTAAACTGTAAGTTATTGGTGACGTCGATGCACAAAATGTCATTGATATGCAAGAAAAATAATCCACCATGAGTTTATCCATGTGAGATAGGTAAATCTCACCCTCGGGATCAGAATTGCAACCAGGAACTCGGGAGAGCCTCGTACCTGGTTACAGTTCTGACCCTCGGGTGAGATTTCCCTATCTCACATGGATACTCATGATGGATTCTTATAATCTCAATCATTAAAATAACACCGCGATGTGTCAACTTTAACCTGCTTGCATAACCATATATTTAAATAAAAGGTAATAAAATATTCGAGATTTCAACATTTCACGTTTTCTTCATTATTATACAATATATGTTTATGTACTATTGGTGCAATATAATCAACATACATTGACGTAGATGCCTGTAGGCACTGCAGGCCTTTCTTAAAACCTTTTTCCAGATATGTTCTGTTTATTCCAGCCAAATTGTCTTCATAAAATCGTCAGAATGCACTTATTATTTTAAAAAAATGAGGGGAGTATTCCATCAGAGAACAGACGCCACTAACAACGTCTGACATGTGGTGCTCATTTGCTTTAGCCAAATCGGCCAGCTACGCTCCCGATATTCAAAAACTAAACCAAATACCAAAAATAATTTGCTTCAAACTTGTTAAATAATTATAAATAATGATCTACGCAAGTATAACAAAATATATTCATAACTCAGAGTATCAAAAAGGCAAGATTACCGTGATTCTCTAACGAGTTTACTGTAATAATACAAATGTAATGTCAATACATGCTTATACATAGCAATTTTTACTTTAGTGAAAATATGTATCCCGCCCTTTGTTTCTTATTATGCAAATTAAACGCCTACCCCCATCCAATCCAAGCTGTGAGAATCATAGCTCTTATGGCGTGTACCTTATACAGAGCTATGCATCTTCCTATAGAGTATATAGTAAAGGGGAACCACGTCCACACTTTCCGCCAATGACTTCACACAATGCCAGCAAGCACAACTGCCGTATTTCAATACAAACCCGCAGGAAAAAAAATGTTTTAGTGACATACGGACGGACAAGGGCAACTCTATATGCACCCACGCTCATTTTGGTGGTGGCATGAAAATCACCACCATACCTGTTATCAACCCGTCTAAAAAACTTGAATGGTATTAACACATACTTTTCAATGTTCAAAGCTCGCCGTTTTATTGCCTCAAATGACGTTTTCGTAGAGCAGTCTACTAAAGTGTAGAATGTGGCAATATTTCCGGGATCTTCACGTCCGGGATTTTTTACGGAGCATAATGAAACCGTAAGTGAAACTGATTGAAACCGCAATTATTGGAATGGAATAAGTGCAAATCTGTATTTTAATGGAATAATACCTTTTTACAGAGTAATACCCATTTATAATGCGGTATTATCGTAAATACCGTCGTGTTATACACTAATCGATGGGTTTATTTGCTGCCTATATGCTTTTCATAATTGCACATGTAATGGTAAGGTAGCAATGAACAGTTTCCTTGAGTTTTTCACTTTGATAACGCAGTCTTATAATTACACATGGTAGCAGTGGGACGTTTATCTCTGTTGTCATGCACACGCTAAAGCACACGCATCCCTTACATGTGAACACCTATATTTCTGTGCTGATACTTCTAGCACGTCGTGCTCCAAAGTTGAATTGTAAACAGTATGCAAGGTACATCAAGGTATATGAACAGAGAGAAGCGAGGTCACCCACCTTGATTCAAAATGTTTGGTAGGAACAACTGATGGTAAAACTTGGGAAGAATGAGTCTGGTAAGAAAAGAAAACGGTCGTGGCGTGTTTACGTCAACATTATTTTTTTCAATAATGTTTTAACATCTGTGACTTGATATGTTATTGTGTTAAACTTCATTTCCAGTCCCTACGCAGATATATCCTATTTGCTCTCGGCAGCTATTTTACGCTTGCGTCAAACCTGTATATTATTACTTATATTACGGGTATGATTGTCTGGCGCTTTTCTCAAAGTTTCAATCGCACGTGGAACCACGTGTTAGTTTCGGTGTATCATATATTGACTGTGATTTGGGTGTATATATGTTTATCATATACTTCCCTACATATATGTTGTTTTTGAATATACGATACAACTTAGACAAGAGTAGGAACGTACGTCACGGACACCTGCAATTCTGATAGCACGTACACGTGCCAACGCTCGATTCGGTGAGTAAAACATTCTTTTTTTTCTATGAATTCAATGATATTTGTAAAATTGAACTAGTGCAGAGAAGGAAGCCTGCTCTCAACTATATGTAAACGCATTTGACTTTCCAAAAGCATTTACGGTTAATTCCTGAAAACGCGACAAAGTCAATTTGAATTCTGATAGTGCGTATACAGAAGCTGAGCCGGAGATTTGTTACTCCAAGCCGTTTTATATATGCTATGTTCATGTCATTATTGCCTTGCTTGAAGACGTTTAGACGGAATATTAGACATGATAGGGCGTACGAAGTGAGAGATTGAGAGATAGCACGTACACACAACATGAATAATTGAGAAAATGATGGATAGCGCGTACATAAAATTGCATGTGATTGGATAGGTACATTCTGACATTTCTCAAATGATGCCTATAAATCAAATGATTCATATCCCGCAATCACAAATCACTATTACAACATAACTATAATGACAGACGCAATAAATGCGATAAACAATACATTATTAAGTGGAAATGAAAAAAATATTATTTACGCTGCGAACAAAAAAACACATGTGCCATCTCCAAATGATAGCCATTGTAATTTTAATTTTAATTTAAGTTGCCTTAAAATAGTACAATACGGTATGTTTTGCAAAATAACATTTTGCATACGAACAAAAATATGTAAAAATATATATTTTAGAAAGTGATATATCAAACACAATCACATATACATGACTGCTTTACAGTGAAATATTTTACCAAATATTAATGATTTCACGCCATCGTACCATCAATTTTTTCTAATGGTGCGTGGTACGATGGCGATGACGCGATGACGCGATGGACCATCGTATCATCGCCATCGTACCATCGTACCGTCGCCATCGTACCATCGCGTCATCGTACCATCGCCATCGTACCATCGTACCATCGCGCATCGACTTTAAACGCGATGGTACGATGGCGATGGCACGATGGTACGATGGCGAAGGTACGATGTCGCGATGGTACGATGGCGTGAAATCATTAATATTTGGTAAAATATTTCACTGTAAAGCAGTCATGTATATGTGATTGTGTTTGCGTTTACATATAATTGAGAGCAGGCTTCCTTCTCTGCACTAGTTCAATTTTACAAATATCATTGAATTCATAGAAAAAAGAAGGTTTTACTCACCGAATCGAGCGTTGGCACGTGTACGTGCTATCAGAATTGCAGGTGTCCGTGACGTACGTTCCTACTCTTGTCTAAGTTGTATCGTATATTAAAAAACAACATATATGTAGGGAAGTATATGATAAACATATATACACCCAAATCACAGTCAATATATGATACACCGAAACTAACACGTGGTTCCACGTGCGGTTGAAACTTTGAGAAAAGCGCCAAACAATCATACCCGTAATATAAGTAATAATATAAAGGTTTGACGCAAGCGTAAAATAGCTGCCGAGAGCAAATAGGATATATCTGCGTAGCGACTGGAAACGAAGTTTAACACAATAACATATCAAGTCACAGATGTTAAAACATTATTGAAAAAAATAACGTTGACGTAAACACGCCAAGACCGGTTTTTTCTTCTTACCAGACTCATTCTTACCGAGTTTTACCATCAGTTGTTCCTACAAAACATTTTGAATCAAGGTGGGTGACCTCGCTTCTCTCTGTTCATATACCTTGATTTGCCTTACATACTGTTTACAATTCAACTTTGGAGCACGACGTGCTAGAAGTATCAGCACAGAAATATAGGTGTTCACATGTAAGGGATGCGTGTGCTTTAGCGTGTGCATGACAACAGAGATAAACGTCTCACTGCTACCATGTGTAATTATAAGATTGCGTTATCAAAGTGAAAAACTCAAAGAAACTGTTCATTGCTACCTTACCATTACATGTGCAATTATGAAAAGCATATAGGCAGCGAATAAACCCATCGATTAGTGTATAACACGACGGTATTTACGATAATACCGCATTATAAATGGGTATTATTCTGTAAAAAGGTATTATTCCATTAAAATACAGATTTGCACTTATTCCATTCCAATACTTGCGGTTTCAATCAGTTTCACTTACGGTTTTATTATGCTCCGTAAAAAATCCCGGACGTGAAGATCCCGGAAATATTGCCGCATTCTACACTTTAGTAGACTGCTCTACGAAAACGTCATTTGAGGCAATAAAACGGCGAGCTTTGAACATTGAAAAGTATGTGTTTATACCATTCAAGTTTTTTAGACGGGTTCCCTAGGAATTGAAGTTGTAATGCATACTTATTGTCGGCTACATGATTCAAAGTCCGTTAACCATACCCATATAAGAATAACAGGTATGGTGGTGTTTTTCATGCCACCGGTCCACCAAAATGAGCCTGGGTGCATATAGAGTTGCTCTTGTCCGTATGTCACTAAAACAATTTTTTTCCAGCGGGTTTGTATTGAAATACGGCAGTTGTGCTTGCGGGCATTGTGTGAAGTCATTGGCGGAAAGTGTGGACGTGGTTCCCCTTTACTATATACTCTATAGGAAGATGCATAGCTCTGTATTAGGTACCCGCCATAAGCGCTATGATTCTCACAGCTTGGATTGGATGGGGGTAGGCGTTTAATTTGCATAATAAGAAACAAAGGGCGGGATACATATTTTTCAACAAAAGCAAAAATTGCTATGTATAAGCATGTATTGACATTACATTTGTATTATTACAGTAAACTCGTTAGAGAATCACGGTAATCTTGCCTTTTTGAAACTCTGAGTTATGAATATATTTAGTTATACTTGCGTAGATCATTATTTATAATTATTTAACAAGTTTGAAGCAAATTATTATTGATTTCGTTTTTGAATATCGGGAGTGTAGCTGGCCGATTTGAAGTAGGCTGAAGCATATGAGCACCACATGTCAGACGTTGCTAGTGGCGTCTGCTCTCTGATGGAATACTCCCCTCATTTTTTTAAAATAATAAATGCATTCTGACGATTTTGTAAAGACAATGTGGCTGGAATAAACAGAACATATCTGGAAAAAGGATTTAAGACAGGCCTACAGGCATCTACGTCAATGTATATTGCACCAATAGTATATATAGATCTACATATATTGTAGAATAATGAAGAAAACGTGAAATGTTGAAATCTCGAATATTTTATTACCTTTTATTTAAATATATGGTTATGCAAGCAGGTTAAAGTTGACACATCGAGGTGTTATTTTAATGATTGAGATTATAAGAATCCATCATGAGTATCCATGTGAGATAGGTAAATCTCACCCGAGGGATTAGAATTGCAACCAGGGACGAGGCTCTGCCGAGTGCCTGGTTGCAATTCTGATCCCGCGGGTGAAATTTCTCTATCTCACATGGATCACTCATGATGGATTATTTTTCTCCCATTATGTGTTTATTACCGGCATAAAATCAATGACTTTGCTGATTTAACGCCAGAATAAGGCGACGTTGACGTAACATCATGACGTCGTAAGTCACATGTCATGTAAGATTATAAGAATCCATCATGAGTATCCATGTGAGATAGGGAAAGCTCACCCGAGGGTCAGAATTGTAACAAGGGACGAGGCTCTGCCGAGTTCCTGGTTGCAATTCTGATCCCGAGGGTGAGATTTACCTACCTCACATGGATAAACTCATGGTGGATTCTTTTTCTTGCATATCAATGACATTTTGTGCATCGACGTCATCAATAACTGACATTTTAATGGGTTTTTTACACAATGACGTCATGCATCTGTTCACGTTATTGACGTCATTATTGTTGCGCGTGAATTTTATCTCGACCCTAGGGTGAGATGGAAATATCTAGCCCCGGTAAAATGACGGATTTCCTTGTCCGGTATGCAAGAATTAACTATCTCACATGGATACTCATGTTGGATTCTTATAATCTCACATGAGGAAAATGCCTATCTCACATGAGCAGAAATGGGAGAAAAAATGTATCTCTACCTCAAGACGTTTTGCTGTGTGGCCCTTTAAAGGAAGAAACACAAATTGCTATGTACAAGCATGTATTGACATTACATTGTATTTGTATTATTACAGTAAACTCGCGACTCACGGTAATCTTGCCTTTTTGAAACTCTGGGTTGTGAACATATTTTTTTATACTTGATCTCTTACAATGGGGTGCTCGGTCTTAGGCAGTGCCTAAAATTCAGATTATGGTTTGAGTCTACATGTAGGGAACTGTGAGTGTCACTTGCAGAGGACAAAACTGTTTGCCCTACAACATACATTGTTTTCCTAGGTGTAGAGTTTGACACAAGAGACATTGTAATGAGACTTCCCCAGGAAAAAGTAACTAGTCTAACTCATAATCTTTATTTAAAAAAAGGTTACAGAAATGAGTAAATACTGTGCCTTATGAACTTTGCTTGCAGGGTAATGAGCTTGCAGAGTAATGAACTTTGCTTGCAGAGTGCTATCCCCTGGTAGGGATTTCTTTTGTATGTTTGCATGGTGTTTTTACGTCATTTTCAACACATGTAAGGTTATATATGAAAGTCGATTTTTGCCGCCGTCTGATTTCAACAATAGGGGTAAAGAAGCCTTTTCAGAAAAGAATTTCTCAAAATATGAGAGCCGACTTGTCAATGTAGTTAAATGTATTGGTCTCTTACAATGAGGTGACCGTCATAACAGCCAGCCAACGGTCCTCGAATGTAAGATTGGAGCTCTGCCGACAGTGCTGGAAATGCATCAGTGGGTTTCAGTATTTATTTCTCAGTGGGCTCAGGGAGTTTGGCCAAAAGAACGGTTTGTTACAGGTTTGTTATAGGAAGGAATGACACGGGATTTGACCTTTTTGGGATTGTTTCCTGTTGTAGCAGCAGTAATGGCATGGGGTGTTTTTCTTAAAAATAAAATCTACTGTTTCATATAGACAACTAGGCAGTTGTTCAGGTGATAAACACTCAAAGTTGTAAATCTGATAAAGTGATGAATACAAAAAGGTGATCCCTTGGAAGCAACACACACAAACAAGAGATAAAAGCAGCAGACTCGGCTTTATTGAGTCTGTTCATGAGAGGTAATTATAAGATGCAACACCTCTCATGCCTCCTAGCGCCGGCTTAAGCGATATTCTACTTCAAAGCCACACAGAATGGGTTTGATGATCCCAAATGACCAGTAAATAATAACACGACTGATTTGTAGTCGGGGCGACTTTTAACGGCCGCCACACAGCGCTAAACAAACGCTAGTGTGAATGTCAATAAATACAAAAAAGGTGATCCCTTGGAAGCAACAAACACAAAGAAGAGTGAAAAGTAGCAGACTCGGTTTTATTGAGTCTGTTCATGAAGTTCGTCATGCACCTCGTTTTAATGACTCTCCTAAATAATATTTTAGTCAGGACCCAATACATACCATCTAAGGAATATTGTATAACAGATTCTCGTTCTCAATGGGGATTCTCGTTCTCAATGGGGATTCTCCTTCTCAATGGAGAAAGTTCAGAAACGAAGCTCCAGGTGCTGACCCATAGCCCACCAAGGTACCGCCACAGATCTGGGAGATGTAAGTGTGTAGTGGGAAGTAATTGTTGGTTGATTTTTGTGGAGGATACTATTTATAAGTAGATATTCCAGTGGCATTCCGGGGACTAATATGTCATTTGGGTGTTTCCACCATGCCTTTTTTCATATCCTGATATGCTTTCAAGCTACAGGACATATGCCAGAAGTTTTAGTAACGTCTGTGTTGTATTGTGGGGTTCACTCCTGGGTAACGTTGATAATTTGCTCTTAGTTTGTGATACAGTGAGGACCTATGGTGGTACCATTGCGTTTTGGTTATGTGGTTTCTATAGAATCTGTTAAATAATCACACATACAACAATTATTTTGACGTCTATTTAAATAAAAACACATTAAAATATCAACAGTACACAATTGCTATATATTAAGTAAAACGAGAGTATAATGATTAATTATTAAGTAGATCATATATTAAAAATGGCATTCAAGTCCCCGATATGTATATATTTATATTTAAAAAAAATCGAACTTAAACTGGCATTGAATTAATCAATCAAGCTTCTTATTACAACGCTCGACGATTGCTTTAAAAATATTTTTGTTGCAGTATTTGATATAAAGAGATTATTTCAGTGAATTTAATATCAAGCTTATTATGCGAGGCTTTGTTTTATTTGAATTGCCTATTAATGTTGCCTTGTTTGGTTGAGATTATAACCTGGCGGGGATATCTTTATTTACACTGTCCCGTTTATTGGGATGACAATAGGTTAATAGTGAGGTTTGGTGCACCCTAGAACCTGGTTTAAACCCCCAGCGGCCTTTTAGCCACTGACCGTTCCAAGGGGTAGCCCTATTGTCAACCCTTTTGTGTTTGTGATGTATTATCTTGCCTTTTATTCATCTTTAAAGTTGTGTACTTTGTTTCTGTTTGTTTGTGGTTGACTGTCGTCCATTAAGGCTACTTTTCCTGTTCAATTTTTATTATCTACTTTTAGAAAACAAAGAATAACGAGGCTCTGCCTGACCGTTCTGCGGTTTTGTGCCGAGCCTAATAAACTTGATGGTGGTAAAGATGCTGCGATTAAAACGTTCTCGCCTCTCACCACTGCGGGTTCGAATCCCACTGGGAGCTCGACTTGTAAATGAAAAAGTATCGATTCTTACGGATGGGCGAGATGTATACAGTACTGGTTCTATCCAGGAAAAAGTGGATGGTCTGCCTCTATCACATAAACTCAATCTCATATATAGCCTAAAATGTGCCAACCAAGCAATACACTTGATAGTAAAAGGCACCGACAAAATCTTCATTTTATCATGTACATTAATCACATTACATTTTTCTGTATGGTTTATTAGTTTTATTTATTAAACAGCTGAATGGTTTGAGCTTGTCAAGGACGAAGCCTTTTTTGTTTTTGTTTTTCATTCCATTTAATGAGTGACCATTCGTTTAACAGATATCACTTTATCGATACATTTGATCTACCCAATCTCATAGCACTGTCGCATAACCATATCTTTATCTTCCATGAGATTTGAACGAATGAACATGTTGCGAATGATTATATATTTGCAGTTGGGGAATTCTACACCTTGTAGGGACATGACAGTTCAAAATGTAATACGAAACTTCTGCTACTACATAGAAATAAACAAAACGAAACAATAGTTTCGTATTTGACTATGACTGGGCCACTATTTCAAGTCAAATTATACTTTTAAAATAACAAGACCTGTCGGAGAACAGCGCATCTCGACTTTTAGATTTTTCAAAAAAAATAATTATATAGCCAGTATATACCATCAGAAAACAAGGCTAAAACAATGTGGGTTTGGGTGGGGTGAGGTGGGGTTTGGTTGGGGGACAGGGCGGGGCTGGGCGGGTATATAAACTCGGGTAGATATAAAATAATTGTTAGAATCTCATACAAATATAGTAAAATTTGGGGCAGGATGAGAAAATTTTTTTGTTTTTTTATCAAAATTACTGTAATTTTAAATTATTGATATTTCATCTGTGTATCTGAATTTAATCTATTTTTTTTTTTATATGTACATAATTTCGTTCAAATTAAAATTTTAATATCCAAATAATGAAAGATCAAATGAGAACAATTCCGCTCTTCCTGTCCTCCATGTGAGGGGAGCCCATACACCAATGGGGGAGGGGCGGGGGCGCATCATTGATATTGGTATAGATTCGATAAAAGAAAACAACACAGACATATGTAAAAAAAAAAAAAAAAACATTCGGGAGGTGGTATTGATGGGGTGGTGGGATCGTTGGGGGCGAAACATATTTATAAATTGATAAAACAAAAACACAGAGATATGCAAAAAATAACAAAAAAACATTCGGGAGGTGGTGATAGGGTGGTGGGATGGTTGGGGGTGGGGCCGAAACATATTGATAAATTGATACAACAAAACTACATAGAGATATGTAAAAAAAACAAAAACATTCGGGTGGTGGTGATGATGGCGTAGGGGGATGGGGATGGGGGGGAGCGCAACACAGAAATATGTAAAAAATAAAAGTTATCGGGTTTTAAGTGTGGGACAGGTGGGTCGGGGACGGATGCAACATAGGTATATGTGTATGAATTGACCAAAACAACACAGAAATATGTAAAATATATATATAAGCGGGTCGGGTGGGGCGGGGAGGAGGGTGCCCATGCCCCAATATGGGTGAAGTATGAATAAGGTGCACATTATAATGCCTAAGAAAACCCAAACCGAAATTATAGATAATATATACAACAGCTTACATGCAAACATAGATCTGCCTTTATTGCACATTTTATGGGCCATCACAATTTGGGTTCCATGGGAGCTCAGAATTTGTAGTACGCAACCCTTTACAACATACTATAAGGAAACCAATTCCCAAATTTAGTTGAGCTAGGACAATAATGTAAGAGATTAAGATAATGCTATAAGGAAGCCCTTGCCCAAATTTGGTTGTGCTAGTATAAGAAATGTAAGAGACGTGACTTGTAAACACAGCTTACACGCAAATCTTGATGTGGGACGCCGACGCCGGGGTGATCACATAAGCTCTCTTACTCTTCGAATAGTCGATCTATAAAGTAAGATTTTAAATGAAACAAACAACCTAGATTTTTCAAATATTAACACAGCTTATCATTATGATTGACGTATGATAATAAGCATATTTATTGCACAATATGCATTGCGACTCTGTTTTGTCTTTCTGTACCATATTTTGTCTTTCTGTACCATATTTTGTCTTTCTGTACTATATTTTAAGATAGATAGATAGATATTTTATTCAAACATAAGGCATTACGCCCAACAGTTCACATGCAAATAGTACATACATATAAACATGTATATGAAATACACACAATATTTTCCAGTTAATGACAATTTGTATAATTTCATAGGTGAGTTTCAAGATCATCTGTATATGTTACTAGTTAAAAAGTATTTGACAACTATTAAGTATATAAGTGTTTAATATATATTTTAAGTACGTAAGAAATCATTTTAAAAACAGCTTCTAAAAACTGAAATGAATGTTTTAAATGTAATAGCTGGAGTAGTTCATTGTACATGTTCTAGTTTTGCGTTTTAAATGCATATTTTGAATGGTCGCATGTTAAAAAAATCAAGCGATATTTTTGAAACTGACCGTTCCGTGGCGGTACCGATGTTGTGATGTCGCATAGTTCTGTTTATCCTGGTAATTGTAGTCTTGATCATCTTCGACGCTTGATTGTAAATACAAACGTCTTGACCCTTTGTGAAGAAGAAAACAATGAAACCGGAAATACGTGTCCGTATATTGCTTTTGTTGTTATTCGCTGCCGGAACGGCAGCGACTCTTATATTGTTTTAAGTAATTGCACATGGTAAGGTAGTAATGAATAGTTTCTTTGAGTTTTTTCACTTTGATAACACAATCTTATAACTACACATGGTAGCAATGAACAGTGCATCTGAGTAATTGTATTTCTGTGCTGATGTGTACTTTATAGCACGTCGTGCTACAAAGGTGAATATGTAATCAATTTGTAAGGCATGTCAAGGATTCGCCAACCTTGTTTTAAAATGTTTGGTAGCATAAATTGGGAAGAAAGTGTCTGGTAAAAAAAACGGTCATGGCGTGTTTACGTCTCCGTGACAACTCTTTTTTTGAATATGGTTTTAACACCCTTGACTTGGTCTGTTATTATGTTAATCTTTGTTCCCAGTTGCTACCCAGAAATAATGCTTTTTTCTCTCGGCAGCTATTTTACGCTTGCGTAAAACCTTGCTTGTTGTATTTTTGACCATTCACAATTAGTTCGTCGATATAAAGTTTCCCTCTTTGTTTATTTATTAATTTAGTGTCTTTCTGCAGTTCTGTATATCTTCAATAGAAGGTGCATCTGTATCAGCCAATCAGAAACGATACCAGAATGTCGGAAAACTTCAAACATTTTTTAGAATTAAATTGAATTCGGATTTTAAGGCGCACCAACACATGAAAGGTTATATGGCGCCTTTTTTTAGAAGAACTGTTCTTATAAACAAGCAAGCGTCGTAGATGATCTAGATTATAGTAAGGGTTGTTTGTTTTCAATGTTTTTGGTTGACTGTGTTCTGTGAATGCTACATTTTCTGTTTGACTTGCTCGTGGATTCGATCCCCGTCATTACCATACATGTTGTGTCCCTAAACAAGATACTTTATCTGCATTTGCTGCCTACTGGTTATACCCGGGAAGTCATCGATGGTGAATAAAATAAGTTCAGAGAGCTTATATTCGATGTAAAATAAAACTTTTAAACTATTCTTGAGAACAATATACCAGTATATTATGGATTTAAGGTTGTAAAAATTAAAGATATGTTTATATATGGATTTATGGTTGTCAAGAATTAAAGTTAATTGACTGAACAGAGAGTAGTGTTTTATAAAACTTATATTTAGGCTCATATTGACCGTATAATACTATTTAGGAAACTGGCTCAAAATTAGTCTCGGCCAGCTAGACCGTATCATGCATATATCTTACTTGCAGATATCGGTCTGGGCAGATTAGGCAAATTTATTCGCGCGTTTTTTTTCACGCTCGAACAAGTACAACGTCAATTGTTGATGCAGCATTTAAACTATTTAACGTCAATTGCAGCTTCTCATAAGTTAAAAATAAGAAAATATTGTTAAATTAACTTAAAAATATGTTTTTTGAAAGTCTCGTTGAATCTCTAAATATCTCACCAAAATCGCCCAAAACGAGAGGGCGATTTTAAACGTCCTATTTTCCCAAGGCCCTGGTTTTGGATCCGTGTTGCATAGTGTAACGAAAAGCGGGCCGGGTGACCGAGGCTAGCTCAAAATGTGGTATTTTACAGTCGGAAAGGCTTCCAACGCGAGCATTTAAAGGAGGTATGAAAGTCGAACAGAAGATGTAGCTTTCACAGAAAACACTCTGCCAAAAACACGCACTAAAACAAACACCAATTACAATGTTAAAGCACGGCATGTGTCATCACAAACACAAACGGAGTTAACCATTACGTGGTCCGAGTATTAACTTTCATACCCCATCCAACCCCTTCTCCAAGAATTATTTTCGGCTTAAAAAGTTTGCATATTGTTAAATTAAAGCATTGAATAGGTAATTTTAAACAGATAATCACATTTCATTTAGTCAAAAATATTTTTAAACGTTTTATTGTCGAAATATCCGTTACAAAATACTGCTAGTGCTATTATAAGCTTTCTCGTCGCTTAATGGAATTAAGGCGGGACCACGTAATGAATAGGAAAGACAGTAGGAACGGCTAGTGACAAAAAGACCGCTGCGGTTTAAACCAGGTTCTGGGGTGCACCAAACGTCACTCTTACTCTATTGTCATCCCAATTAAACGGGACAGTGTACATAAAGAAATGCCCGCCAGGTTATATTCTCTAAAAAGCAAGACAGCATTAATAGCTATATGTATAACGAATAGATGATCATGTATATATGAATATAAAAAAGCATGCAAAGCTGCAATACAAGTACTCGGCAGAAGCTTTTTTTGTTTTTCCTAAATCAAATCAGAAATTTTAAATTCGCTTGTTCTTTTCGGTATTACAGGTTTGGAACTGCCTACCAACTATTTTAAAACATTACATCTCTACAGATATACCGTTACCGTTCCACGAGAGTTCAGAACATGTAGTTATTCCAAAGTTTGTGTTTAAGTAACCTCAGTATTGAGTACTACTCCTACATAGGTATCGTAGATGTTTTAGCCGTAGAAATGGTAGTAGTAATAGCAGTTTTGGTAGTCAGGGGCGTAGCTATTTTAATTGATTGTGCAGGCCACGAAAGTATGTTAGGCGGACCCGGGGGCTTGAATCCATATCAATTTTGTGTTTATCTATATTTTAATGTGCGCAGTCTTGAGTACCTCCTGTTGCCAAATGTGTATAAATACTGTTATGCAACCCCCTCCCACAGCCTCCCCTCCCTCCCACCCATCCACCCCCTCCTCCCTTTAAACTTTACTCTTGTGGAAAAGTATACCCGACATTAAAGAAACTGCGGCAAGTTAGTGATAAAAGATATAATCTCGTTTAAGTTTAAGTAACACTTATTTTCCTTTGGGGATATTTTAAAGTTGTCTAAATCCAGGGCCCCATTTATGAAACAACTTACGACAGTGGTGATAATTTGAATATTTCTTAAATGCTTGATTATGAATTACACTTAACAAATAAACGCAATTTCAATTAACTTGCTTATACTTGTGATACGCTTAATTAAACAGATACAAATACAATTTTTTCAATCTCTTCTTATTCCAACATTTTGTTGTTGTTTTAATTCATACTCAACTTCTCGGATTCTCAAAACTCATTCGAAATGTCGATATTCAGTTTTTATCGCTGAAATTTTTACTGATATATTTTAAAAATCCACCATCTTGTTTTGGGCCGTCCAATATGAACAAAATAAATAATTTCGGGACGGTACAACGTCCAATAACACCATTAACTATTGTACAATCACGTGGTACAAATACGAACCGCTGATTGGACTGTAAATGTAGGTATATAATAAATATATATACGTCATATGCATCGACCTTTCAAACTATTTTTTCTTAATACAGCCTTCGATACAACCACCCATACTCGGCTGGAGTTTTAAAGGGGCTTGCCTGAATAATTGATCACTAAAAACGTTTTGAGAGTGGGTACATATCAGATGCAGATCCAAGATTTTGGTTTGAGTATTTGTGTGTGGGAGGGGCGGAGGCGGGGGCAGCGGAGGATCCTTCGAAATAAAATGTTTTTCTACATGACGTTTAGTGAATTCTGTTGCATTTTTCTAGAATTATTTTATGTTAAATCCAATCAAGACTAACAGTAGAAATGGCTCGCGCCCCAGGTAATCCGGCATGCATAGGTTATATTTGTGGGATTTTAGAGGGTGGGGGTGCTGGGTCCGCCTTATCCCTGAATCCGCCTTAGTACATGATAAATACACTTTTTTATCCCCTGTGTCTTACCCTAAAATTGCCTCCGTAGACGCTGCGTCTAAAACTGTCTCGCCTCTCACTCCTGCGGGTTCGAATCCCACTGGGAGCTCGAATTGTCAAGTGAGAAAGTGTCAATTCTTAATGCGTGTTTTTGTGGTGTGGAAAAATATTGATATTTCCTATTTTAGATGATCTAAATGTAATAAATAAAACTACACATTATTTACAAGAATATTCATTGCGGGACAGCAATTTGTGCTATCCTAGGTTACGCCCCAGGATACATTAAAAGAGTCAAACGGCAATTTTGCTCTTTTTTTTAAGTAAAGGCATTTTGTTAGTTTTTTGCTGCTTTTTTTAACTTTTTACACATTTGAATAGTTCAAATAAATTGCTTTACATATTCCTAACTGTTGATTGTTTTGCGCCAATGAAATCAAATTGTATTACATTTTATTTCAATATCTGACTTTTAATACAAAACCCTGTGGGGTTTTGAAAAACTGAAAGATCGTGCAGCGCGTTCACTTATCGCCTTGAATGCACATTAGAACAACCAAATCTATCAGTTAACCCTAACATCGAAATGGATGAGACCGCCTTAGTTTTTTCTTTTACAATGTATGTAATACATGAGTGCTCATTTATTTAAAAATTGTTTCGCATTTTTTTCGACGTTTATGCGGTTTTAAACGTCGGTAGTAAAAGGCGTAATCCATGAATCGCGTTAGTGCATTATGGTAAATTTGCCATTGATTACCGGCGTTTAAACCCGCATAACGCCGGAAAAAACATGCTTTGTGGATTTTTCCATTTAATACCGGCAGAAGCGAATAAACAGCGAACAAAAAAGCGAATTAATTGTTGTATTTACATTATTTTCCCGTCGCTAGTATCAGCAACAATTCTAATGATAACAAAAAGGAAAAGAGAAATCACTACTGTCGGTGTCTTTTCGTGTAGTGGAATATCCATTTTCTGTTAAGACACACCGTATGCAAGCGCAGTGTCTGCATGCAGCGCGTACAGTCCGTTCACCTCCTTGGTTTAAACGTATTTTATTTTTTCAATGGTTTACAACATTTCATATATACATTGTACAATTATATTAAAGGATTAGAATGAAAGCAAACTGCTTATAGAATTCTTCTCCTAGGAAAGATTGTTTGTAATAAATAACAATGACGGTTATATTTACAATTATTAGAGCTGTGAACTTCATCCAAAACATTACAAGTGTAGCAAAAAATAACAAAGACAACAGATAAACGTTCAGCAAAAAGAAAATGCTAAGGCAAAAAGAAAAGAAAATGAAGCTAAGGTAATTTAGATTCAAACAATAAACATGATATATTATTATTGGAAAATAAATGAGGAATTATATATATTTTAGGGGGAAAAAATAGTGAAAACGTTTGGGATACACAGGACGGTGACAGTGGGGTGGGGCGAGCGTATGCAACACAAATCGCGTATAGCCTTCCCCTGTTCAAATAAATAAGATAGTAGTAGGCAGCTTCCTAGTTCAATTTTTGTTAGAAAATACAATTAAAACCGTTTACTCAACATAATGTACCTGTGCACAGCTTCGAATATAGCTATGTTTGTTTGGATTGCGAGCGACGGATCTCCGTATAATAGTATATTTAATGAGACGTTACAAAGTGGTATTAATGAATCCAACATTTCAGTACGAATGTTGTCATAAAGAGGGCAGTTCAAAAAGAAGTGGTGTGTATTTTCGATGCTTCCACATTGACATGTCGGTGAATCCGTAATATTTTTTGAGTACAGGTCATGATTTAGTGAGCTACATTTAGTGCGAAGACGAGTATGAAGAAGTTGTGCCCGTCTAGAACCTTTGTAATAGTATGGTGGGGTATGTACTTGGTTACGGTATAAGTAATGTTTGAAAGAGTCAATGGAAGCGGCATTTCTGGCCTCCGGTGGAAGTTTGTTCCACTCACGAGTAGCAGAAGGAAGGAATGAATCGAAGTAAAGATTTGTTCTTGAATTAATGGTTTGACAATCATTTGCATTTCGTAAATTGTAGTTAGATGCAGCGTGAACTGGTGTTGGGACTAACAATGATAGGTACTGATGTGTTAAACCATTAATCATTTTATAGTATAAGATGAGTTTGTGTTTTTCCTATGAGAGTCGAGAGATTCCCAGCCTACATCTTGATTTAAATTGTGTAGTGGCTCATTTTTTTCGTAAGCTGTACAATTATCCCTTGTGACGTCAGCATATTCTAAAAGTGGCCTTATAAAAGATATGTAAATTGTTTCAAGTGCTTTCCGATCTAACTGGTGTTTTAACTTCCTCATTATGTTTATTCTAGGCCATGCTTTTGATTGAATGTATTCAATATGAGAGTGCCAACTACAATCATTAGACAAAATTAAACCAAGATGCTTATGGGAGGTAACTTCTTGTATGTGTTGGTCTAACATAATAAGTGGTGGATGCACTGGTTTGTTGCGTTCACGCGAAATAAGTAATGCTTCCGTTTTGGTAGGATTAAACGTTACAAGCCATTTGTTAGACCATTCGGTAAGTTTTTGTATGTCAGAGTTTAGTGTATTGGCAGATTCTGCAATTACATTGTTATGTTCTATAATAATATAAAGACTAGTATCATCGGCGAATAAGCGTATGTTTGAAGCGATATCAGCAACAATGTCATTAATATAAACAAGAAAAAGAAGGGGTCCTAAGATGGATCCTTGAGGGACGCCCGCATTTATATTGTTCCATTTTGATTTAGTTCCAGGGATGACAACCCTTTGGCGTCTATTCTTGAGATAGTCAGATAGTAGGATTAGGAGATTTCCAGTTATGCCCGCGGCTTTTAATTTTGCAAGTAAGCCCTTGTGCCATACACGGTCAAATGCTTTACTTATATAAAAAAAGAAACCCTCACCTCTTTTCCGGCGTCGATTGCTTTACAAAAGGCGTTATATATGTAAGTAAGTTGATTCACTGCTGAATCTCCAAGAATAAAACCTGACTGGAGAGCAGTCAAGAAGTTATTATCACGGGAAAAATTGAAGATGTGTTTAAACAAGAGTCTTTCAAACACTTTGTCAATAACACTAAGTAGGGATATAGGACGATAGTTATTGACAAGTGAAGGGTCGCCTTTTTTGAAAACCGCACATACAAAAGCTTCTTTCAATACTTCGGGAATAACTCCCTTTGTAATAGATGTATTAAATAAATTACATAGGGGAACAGAAATTGCTAAAGCTACTTCGCGGAGAACGTGATTGTTTATCTCATCTGGGCCGGTCGCTTTACCAATTTTTAGTAATTTTAAGGCTTCATATACTTCTTGTGGGGTAAGAGTAAATGGTTGGAGACTTAATCTATCGTTAGCAGTTTGCAGGGAAGGAAGTTCGGTGTTTTCATCGCTTAGTTCTGACTGGCTTTGAAAAAATCGTTTAATAAGTTTGCTTTATCCAAGTCATCACAAATTATTGAGCCATTATCATTTAACGGGGGAATGGATGGTTTTTCGGAAGAGGTTATGAACGCTTTTAATGTTTTCCACCAGTCTTTTGACGTAATATTAGACGTGTTAAGCTTGTTAGAGAGGGCGTCGTAATAATGTTGTTTTGCTTCACGTGTTTTTTTAACTATTTGATTTCGTATTTTCTTAAACTTTTCAAAATTACTTTTAGTTTGAGAGTTTTTCCATTTTTTGTATGCTCTTTTCCTGGCTCTAATTAAACGTTTGATGTCATTATTTATCCATGGTGGTTCGTAGGATTTAATTTGTACATTTCTATTGGTAATACACTGTTCACTAAAGGAAATTATTTTCTCTGATGTACTTTTTGCATAAATATTTATATCAGCATTGGCTAAACTATTCCACTCGAATGTGCGTACTTTATCACGAAGTAAGTCATAATCGCCTTGTTCGTATTTCCATATTCGTCTTGTATATGATCTAAATTTTGGTTTCCTAAATTTGAAAAAGCCATAGATGGAACAGTGGAACCTAATATCCTGGTTTCAAAAGCGCTCGCCTACACCACTAGTGATTAAGTTATTAACATCACTCACAAGTAATATATCAATTATGGACGAAGAATTCTCAGTAAAATGTGTGGTATCATTAAAAGTTTGGTGTAGTCCAAATTGTTGACACATATTTGATATTTTTCTGGAAGTTTGTACATTTAACATGTTGAAATTAAGGTCGCCAGTTACAATAATATCTTTAATGCCAGTATCAACTGCCAGACTTATAGTAGAGGTCTTTTATGAAAATATTGTAAAATAAAGGAATAAATTCGAACACAAGCGATTTTTGGCATACGCCATATATAGGGTGCCTTGTATAACATACTAAAAATCTTCCAATATCTGCTGATGCTAAATGCCTTTTTTTTGGGGCTTAAAAGTTGGAAAATGAAGAAAAATCGTCGTTTTCTGGAATCCTCCAATAACTATTTTTTTATTTGTCATAGGAAGTTAAAAACATTCAGAGATGTCACAATATATATTGGGTATATTTTGCAGTCATTTAAAATTTCGGAAAAAAATCCAATATGGCGGCAATAATCCAAAATGGCAGCCAAAATCAAAGATTTTGAAGTTGTATATTCATTTTCTTTTTTTTTTTCTTCATTAACTAGCTTAATTATATCTTTTTAAATAAGTAGTCTTGCTGCGACATATAGTCTGATTCATAAAAGCAGTTTGTAGATTATAAAATGTCATACTGGGCATATTGGGTGCCTACTCCTTATCGTCATTTATAGTCGTTCCGGGTGCCTACCCTCAGTCCTTATCGTGGTCCTTATCGTGGAGGATAGGCATACTGGGTGCCTACCCTCAGTCCTTATCGTCGTTTCGAGTCATACTGGGTGCCTACCCTCAGTCCTTATCGTCGTTTGGAGTCCTACTGGATGCCTACTCTCAGTCCTTATCGTCGTTTTTAGTCATACTGGGTGCCTACCCTCAGTCCTTATCGTCGTGTTTAGTCCTACTGGGTGCCTACCCTTAGTCCTCATCGATGTTTATTTTCATAATGGGTGCCTACCCTCAGTCCTTATCGCTGTTTGGAGTCCTACTGGGTGCCTACCCTCAGTCCTTATCGTCGTTTGGAGTCCTACTGGGTGCCTACCCTCAGTCCTTATCGTCGTTTTTAGTCATACTGGGCGCCTACCCTCAGTCCTTATCGATGTTTATAGTCATAATGGGTGCCTACCCTCAGTCCTTATCGTCGTTTTTAGTCATACTAGGCGCCTACCCTCAGTCCTTATCGATGTTTATAGTCAGTCCTTATCGCTGTTTGTGGTCCTACTGGGTGCCTACCCTCAGTCCTTATCGATGTTTATAATAATAATGGGTGCCTACCCTCAGCCCTTATCGCTGTGTTGAGTCCTACTGGGTGTTTTATTGGGGTTTCAGTCGCACCGACAACTAAGGTCATATAGCGTTTTCCAGTCATAATGGGTGCCTACCCTCAGTCCTTATCGTCGTTTGTAGTCATACTGGGTGCCTACCCTCAGTCCTTATCGACGTTTTGTCATACTGAGTGCCTACCCTCAGTCCTTATCGTCGTTTGTAGTCATACTGGTGCCTATCCTCAGTCCTTATCAACGTTTATAGTCATATTGGGTGCCTACCCTCAGTCCTTATCGTCGTTTTTAGTCATACTAGGCGCCTACCCTCAGTCCTTATCGATGTTTATAGTCAGTCCTTATCGCTGTTTGTGGTCCTACTGGGTGCCTACCCTCAGTCCTTATCGATGTTTATAATAATAATGGGTGCCTACCCTCAGCCCTTATCGCTGTGTTGAGTCCTACTGGGTGTTTTATTGGGGTTTCAGTCGCACCGACAACTAAGGTCATATAGCGTTTTCCAGCTATTACTGGTGGAGGAAGACCTGATTTACACTGACTGAATGCACAAGCAATGCACAATAGTAGAACCATCGACACATCACAAGTTAGATGGAAAGCTTCCCCACTTGCAAATTCAAATCGATCCCCAAGAAGATGCAACTAACTGCAGTCAAGCGTCAATTAATTGAAAGTCAGGGACTCTAAAAACTCGACCACGGGTGCCCCATGTTTTGTTTTTAATGGTTATCATTGTTTCACTATAGAACAAACATCATTTATAGATTTTAAGGTGTTGTTTAGTATATAATACAAAATATAATTGTTTTTGCGTAATATTACTTTGTCTATGTAATAAACACATATAAAATCATTAAAAAAACATTTTTGCAGCCATTTTGGATTATTGCCGCCAAATTTGAATTATTTTTAGATGGATTATGGTTCTAATATTTGCACAATATATGTTTATACATTCATGGCATTTTTTAGCCTTATCAAAGATGTAGAACTGAAGTTAAAGGCCGATTCCAGAAATTCGCAGTTTTTTTAATATTTTCCCACTTTTTACCTCAAAAAAGGCATTTAGCATCAGCAGACTGTGGAAGATTTTTAGTATGTTATTTAACAATGCCTACTCATTACATATGCCAAAATTCGCTTGTGTTCGAATTAATTCCCCTATTTTCATAAAAGACCTCTACTATTATAGAATCTTCATCATGGTAGTATGTATGGAGTCAGAGTTGGGTGGTCTGTAAAATACTCCAATAAGTATGTGTTTGTGGTTTAAAACAAGTTCCACCCAGATGCACTCAAGAATATTTAACTCAAGATCAGGCCTACGGGTGTAGTGAATCGTATCTTTTATATAGAGTAAAACACCCCCGTGGCTATCACCAATACGGTCTTTTCGTCCGGGATTATGGAAAGTTGGAAATGTTAATTCGTCGCAATGTAAATACTCGTTAAGCCAAGTTTCAGAGAATGTAAGGATGTCAAATTGATAAAGTTCGGACTTGAGAATGTCTATCTTATGTAAGATGCTCTGTGCATTATAGTGAACTACGGACAAGTTATGGGATACGCTAAAGTTGTCAAACAGAGGATGTATCGTCATTGGATGAAGAAGACACTAGTGAAGTGTTGGGCGAAGAATCGGGACCCAGGATTTGGCTGAATGTCTCCACATGTCATCAGTAGTACACTTGCCCATGTGAACAGAGTAGTTGTTAAAATAATGTTTATCAGTTGTGTTGAAAAGTGTATGTTTGTTAAGTAAAATGTTCCAACAGTTGTGTGTTTGTATGGATGGACTATCGCTTTGGTTGAATTCGATACAGAATAAATGTTCAGCAGTATTGAGAACAGATATGGCAGGGATCCGTGAGGGCAAACATGAAAAGAAGATGTAAGGAAGCTGCAAACATGTAGTTACATCGGTAAAACGGCAGAATGACGGCAGAATATGCTCTGAAATGCATTAAGTAATTGTGAGTAAAAAACAATAGTAACAACTCTGCCTGCAGAATGCATTCAAACCTAATTGTTAAGATGAAAAGAGGAGGGCATCCACGACACAGCCACACAGATCGCCTCCCACGGGCCAGGGTCACATGTCCAAAGTAACCAAAAAAGAAATGAGAAAAAAATAAAAAAAACAAAATACCAAGCATGATACATTATAATCGAAAATAAGAAAAAAGGAGGTATGTGAGTTGAAAAATGAGTAAACTAAACTGTTGGTGGATTGATTAAACGTAACAGTTTAAGTAGACGGTTACTGCACGAAGGAAACAAGCGTATACAATACAGTTGTTTGTAGCATAGGCAGCAGTGATTCACAATTAGACTTATTAAATAAACGACCATGTAAACATCATGTTTGCTTATTTTGGCAATCACCTGTAACTCAAGTGTCCAATATCTAATATATAAAATACTGATATTTTATTTAACTTTCATTTAGGCAAGATTACACGAATAAAATTATTAGTTTCATTTTGAAATAAGTTAAGGAGCATAAGCTGACGTAATATCACTTTGACTTGCATAGGTGCGTTAACAAGTGTACAATTATTTATTTGGAATTGAGCGTATAGACAATAGGTAGCGTTGTTTAAATACCAGTTTAGAATCATCCTTTGCGAATGTTACGAATGCTTACGAATGCCGTTGCGAATCTTACGAATGCTTGCGAACGCCTTACGAATGAAACGACTACACAACGCATGCTTGGCTAATTGCATATACCCATTGCCAATGTTTCTCTTTGTCACTTATTCGCCAGCCTCCGCCGAGTCAACTTCTTCTTGAAAAAGTCAAGTTTTAAGTTGTTAAAAAGTCAAGTTTTTACCCTTCAGCATGCCCACTTTGCCTCGCAGCCTCGGCCATGGTTGTAACTAGAAATGTATATAGGACAAAGGAAGATGGGGTATTTTATACCATTTTGGCTACCCTAGCGATACCACCCGGGGCGAATGTGCAATATTCGCATTGAAATCGCTAGGAATTAGCAAGGCATTTGCAAGACAATCTTAATGTTTGTATGTCATTCTCAAGCATTTGCAAGGACTCGCAAGTGTTGGCAAGCCGTTCGCACGCATTCTCAATGCATTCTCAAGAAAATGTCAAAAAAATCGTAACCCATTCGCTTTATTCGTAATGGATTCGCAAGCATTCGCAACTTTTTGTTCGCATTCGTATCGTATTCTTAAGGAAAGTCAAGACGAATGCTAGCAACTCCCTACAAATATAGATCACTACAAATGCCTTGCATCAATAAGAATTGCTTGCGATTGCTTACGAAAATGTTGCCAAAGCAATGTGAATATGCTTTCCTGGCGAATTTTAAGAGCATGTTCCTAATATTCGCAACACCCCATGAACGACCGCGAATGCTACGAACACCTACGAATGTCTGGCGATCACCTTGTGATCATTGCGAATTGGTGGCGAATTGCATTCGTAAGCCCATTCGCCACCATATTCGCCACTGTGTGAGAGCAGCATTATCGTAATCGTTACCGTAATCGTTAGCGTAGTTAGTTGTACAGGTCTAATAGCAGGTCTAGTAGTAGTAATAGTAGTAGTAGCAGTAGTAGTAGAAGTACTGAGGCTTGTGAATATTTTGTCGCTAATACACACATAATAGTAATGATTATTGCTACAGTAGACTGGTTTATGAAAACGTCATTTCAGCAAGTGAAATGGTAACCTTTCAACATTACAAAATATGTGTTTATACCATTCAAGTTTTCAGACGAGTTCTCTAGGAATTCAAGTTGTAAAGCATGCTTATTGCCACTAACATGAGTCACAGTCTGTTAACCGTAGACAGATATAAAACCCATATAAGAGTCCAAAACCCAAAAACTTCAACAAATATGTCAAAACGCGTAGACGAACATACGTACATACATACCCCCCCCCCCCCCCCCCCCCCCCCCACCCGAACGTTCTCCGTGTTAATATTTTGTCAACAGACAATATACGGACACCTACAGGTTGATATTTGATGTGTTATGTCGATGTTATGGCGATAGCCCCCCCCCCCCCCCCCCCCCCCCCGTGTTAATATTTGTCAACAGACAATATACGGACACCTACAGGTTGATATTTGATGTGTTAAGTTGATGTTATGTCGATAGGTCGAAAGGGCTAAAAGTCCCTCGCGTCAAATTAGGCATCTTTCGAGAGAAAAAATTGCGCCGTGTGTGAATTTAAACATAATCACACGGAACTGCATTCCCGGAATTTTCATATCAAGGCAAATAAAAAGAATTAACGAAGAAATAGCAAGTATATC
>JAWPHD010009078.1:0-107877 GCA_037043455.1 Cyrtodaria siliqua | reverse complement strand
CAAGAATTACTCATATGTGGGTTAGTTACTCCACTGGAGTAATGAAAGACTGTCCACACAGCTCAATTTACGTGCTAAATCACATGCAACTACTTCATTTGCATTCAATGGCTAAGCTACGAAATTCAGGCATCACTTGCCCGTTTTACTTTATAAAGACGTAAATTAAGGAACTAATTCGAACGATTGTTTTTAATAAAAATGGCCTATATTATCGATAAGTTATAAGATTATTCTATTCAATTTAATTTCATATTATCGTTCACTACTATACTGAGAGTGGGTTGTCCTCTATGTATTATATTATGAATGATGAAAATGAAAATATACGGGGGGGGGGGGGGGTTTGAAAAGAGAAGATATTTGATTATTACAGCCGCCGTGTATGTGATTTCTCTAAATATGATTTTGTACATGTATCTTGATCTCGTGTTTTTGTTTGTATACAAACTGAGAATTTGCAAAATAAACTATAAACTGAACTATAAACTGTAAACTGAAATATATTGAGGTAGTACTGTTCACGCCAGGGAACTACTTCCAAATTGCAATGTGCCCCTTTAATACAAAAGACATACCCAAAATACACTTGACCTTGTGTTTATTTAAATACAAATATATATGCAAAAATGACGTGATTAATTGCCTAATCAAACATCAAACAAATGTATGTTAATTAAGGTAATCTAAACAAACGTACATGCTCCACTTTATTGTTTAATTAAGTTCATATTCTCGAAATTATGTTTAAACTATTAAACGTAGCTCCTCGACGGGAAATACGTTTGTCACATGTCAAAAATAACTTAGCGCTCTGCTTTTAATTAATTTTACCACATGGGGTGATTCTAAATAATGCGTGCGGTTTGTTTTTATGATAAACACAGACAACATCAGTCAAAACAAGTTCTTAATTTGACATTTTCAATTCTGATCTACGTTTCTGCATAGTACACTACATTCATATTTATATCATAATGAATCAGAATGAATCAAACCAGTTATTTTGTTGCTCTGATAGTATTTGAGTGTACAATTGTCGGGTTAGTGGGTCTCATTCATAAGTCGTTGATAGCAATCTTCGATGCTTCGTAGGGGGATCTATCATGGTAAATCACCTGTTGAGGTGTATGCCGCGTATATTAAAAACCTAACAAGGATCGCGGTAGGACTGCAAAACAAATCACAAGCTACTTATGGTATATTTGGCCACATGGGTCGAAATTTGTCGACAACAAATACGAACATTGTGGAAATATGATAACTCGATAGCATAAAAACGTTAATACAGGTCTATTATCATTCAAGGTAGATATTGAGTCATTTTATTCATCAGTAATCCACGCAGACGACAAATAATCTGTCAAAATTTTAATGCAGCTTAGGGAGTTTCATTCACCTTTCGTGTAGTTCGACTCGGCGGTGTACTTCGTTTGATGTCTTAAGTATCACACTGCAACATTATATGTGTAAAATCACGGGCTAGTGATTAACTTTCCGCACATGTTTATGAATATTTAACTACTAAATGGAGACGATGTCTTGTCAATATGTATATATCCCACGCCAAACCCAATAAAATAAATTATAAGCTAATTTCATTATTTTCAACTGCGTTAATCTTACAAAAAAAACACCTGTGCAGAAAACACTTTCAAAAATATTATGACTGTTTGCGACTCTTACGAGAAAGCACCTGTGCAGAAATAATTTGCAAATTATCTGGGTAGAGCAATTCATTTTCATTGTAAAACCATACAGTGCCTTAACGTTCAAATTTTAAAGGCCACCCAAATATATTTTCCATTATCTTGCCTCACATTATCTTGCCCCACATTATCTTACCTCACATTATCTTGCCCCACATTATCTTGCCTCACATTATCTTGCCCCACATTATCTTGCCTCAAATTATCTTGCCCCATATTATCTTGCCCCACATTATCTTGCCTCACATTATCTTGTCCCACATTATCTTGCCCCTCAAGACCTTATCCCTAATTTTCTTGCCTCATACTAGTTTTAATTACATTATCTTGCCTCGCAATATCTTGCCCCACAATATATTGCCTCGAAATATCTTGCCCATATTATCTTGTCCAACAATATCTTGCCCCATGTTATCTTGCCCCACAATATATTGCCTCGAAATATCTTACCCACATTATCTGTGAAATAGCAGGCATAGAAGACATAGCAAACATAGCAACTCTTGTAAAATTGAACACCCAACAACAACACAAAAATGAATCATAATATCGTGTGAGTATGTCCTAAATTTTATGATAGATACTTTTTATTGACTTTCATGAATTGGACAAGGTCTTACATATTTTGATGCAACGCTCTCAACCAACATTCCTGAAGGTGTCACCTTGATAGACGTCATGTGACACTCTTAATAGGCAATGGGTACTTGTGTTCAGCTTAATAACATGATAGACAATAGCGGCAAAGATTGCGTCGAGATACGTCAAACAAAGTGTCCCCATGAAATTCAAATTAACACACGGTGGTTTAACCTACGATTTTATCACAAACGTAAGAATACAATGCGTTTAAACTATGATTAATTAACTCAACCGCAGTCTATTCCCTATGGTTCTAAAGATGTCTTAGATAGTGACTTGAACTTTAATAATTATCCCATGAAGCTCTTTCTTTGTACATAACGTCCTACCATTCTCTGTCACTAATATTCACCTACATTCACACACTAAGTAATTCAAGTTTCTTACAATAAATCTAACACCATTCGGTGCCACCGTGTAACATTTGCTGAATCGAAAGAGATAACTCAACGCCACCTTTTATCCATAACCGTATAAATATTAATAACCGTAATATATGGCATAAACATGTCATTATTTTACTTTATCAATGACTGACAATCTTCAGACAGACAGCGCTGGAGACTTACAACAAGGCAATTTATCAACTTATTTACATTGATGAATAATCCGTATTTTGATATTTACTTCATGCTTTCCCAATATTTACATAAACTTAACATTTACTGTTACATAATAAATGTGTATTTAACAATTCATCACGAGGCAGAAAGGTTGACTTACATTCATGTGTATTTCAATATTTGAAAACCATACACCACCCTACCTTTTTGTCAAACACATTATATGATACAATTACGTATAAAGGGCAGTGTGCTTTTTAGTCTTCGAATGCATTTGGAGCTGAGTACTGAATACTCCTTCATTTTAGACCCGAGTACTGAATACTATTTAACATGAATTTCTTCATAAAAATTAATCAATTTGCTATTTATTCGTCTATTTTTATGAAGATGTGATATAAAAAGGACATTTAAAACTGTATTAAAGGTTGTATCTCACCGTTTTGGTGTTTTGGGGTCAAAAATGACGATTTTTGTGGATTTCAACATTTTTTTTACATAGAAAACATAGTTTGAAGGCATGTACCAGTTTTTTTTATGCGTACTGAATACTAGATAATGTAATTTGCGGGTACTGGTACCCGGGCCGTGGGTACCGAATACTCTCTAAATTTGCCTTGAATATTGCGTACCAAAAGGGGGGAAACACCCCCAGATAGACGAATGACGCGAATGGAAGGAAGGCGATGTTCGAGGAAACGGTAACGCCTTCGAACGGTCAGTTACAAAAAAGACCAAACAAGATTATAGGATGCACCAAACCTCATTCTTACCATGCTGTCATCCCAATAAAACAGGACAGTGTGAATAAGTAAATCCCAGCCAGACCCGTTTCCTCTAAGAAACTTGGCAGCATTATAGTAGATGTAAGACCCGCCGATAATCAATGATGAAGATTAAAAAGTTAAATTCTAAGCCACACAGCAAGTATTCAATGACATGGAAGAGCCAGAGCAACAAGAGAATAAGGGCACGACAAGACAAGACTGAAGACAAACACTAAACGTAACCTTTATCTTCAGGATTTAGGTATACGTCATTGTAGGTGTCACAGTCTGTCCGGTCATCGCACAATCAAAGAGGGAAGCATATATAGTGACAAACATGAAAAAAACAAACCTATAGAAACCACAGAAATCCAACGTAATGGCACTGCACCACAAACGAAATATAAGCTATTTAAAATGTCAATGAAAAGGACAATACGTAATATAAAGAGTGGTACTGGTCAGTAAATCAAGTCACCATAGAAGTGAGGTTGTGATAGTTCTAAGTCACCAGAGACGTGAGTTTGTGATAGCTCTAAATAAGTTTGTAAACCAGTCACCAGAGAAGTGAGGTTATGATAGTTCTAAGTTTGTAAACCAGAGAAGTGAGGTTGTGATAGTTTTAAGTTTGTAAATCAAGTCACCAGAGAAGTGAGGTTGTGATAGCTCTAACGAAGTTTGTAAATCAAGTCACCAGAGAAGTGAGGTTGTGATAGTTCTAAGTTTGTAAATCAAGTCACCAAAGAAGTGAGGTTGTGATAGCTCTAACGAAGTTTGTAAATCAAGTCACCAGAGAAGTGAGGTTTTCATAGTCCTTGTCTAGCTTGACACTGTATGTCTAGTTTCGCATGACAATTACAAAAAAAAAGATAATCATTTTACTGTTTTAGAAAAAAGTGCATTACGTTAAGCATTAACTCACAACCGAATATTTCATAAACCAGCTGTCTACTCGTACTCTTTAAAAGGACAAATGCCACGCTAGTTTGACTTTCTTTAATCCTTTCAAGAACAATTTTAGTTTTTCATGCACCATATAAAAAATTAGCAATTTGAACGGCATTTTGTAATTTTGTAATTACGTCAGTTTTAATGATTGTTTTAAATGCCAGCCATTAAAAGTGGAGCATATCCAAGTGTTTGAATTAAAACATTAACTACCAGACAATGAGTGCAATAAAAGCGGAATTGAAGAAGTGCCAACCCTTGCCGGTATCTTCAACAATCGCAGACGAGACTATCGAATATCCGACACTATTTACTCTATTCTTCTGAAAGGTAAGGCAATGAAGATTGAAACAATTTGCAAGAAAAAAAACTGAAAGTGCTTTACAAAACATACTCTACTACTAACACTGGCGCTTGTCCAGAGTTAACCCCTGACTGCACGTACGTCAAAACAGTCTGCGGATTCTACGAGTATGAACTACAAAGGTAGAAAAAACTCACGACGATCTGTCTGTTTGAAATACGAGATTTTACGAGATTTGCACCTCGCCCGCACAGAGGGAATCGTTCCAAAATGTGTATTTACACCAGAAGCAAACGAGCGGTTTATCTTCATAAATCATTTATCATAAGACAACAGATACTGGTGTCTAACATGGCCTAGTAAAACATTCATTTTGTTACGGGAACCTGACCATACCCAACTCCATTTATTGACATTTTAAATATTGAGATCTGCTCAACACGGGGCTAGAGGGCGTGAACGTTAGCTAGCATTTTTCACTACCGTTCATGAACAGTCTCAATCAAACTGAGACTGCAATATTTTTTATATTTATCTTGTTCGGCGATTTCCAAATTTCTCCTTTCATACTCCTTTTTTTCCCCAACAAGTTGCATGATGTGAAGATTATGCATGTCACCCACTATACGTCTGGGAGACGTGGAACCTAGCGATTCATTCGTCAAACAATTGGTTATGCAACATTATGCAAAACTGTCGTGTAAATGATTAAACTAAATAGAAACAACGCATGCATGCAGCAGATTCAAAGCGATTCAATCAAAAGCACTGTCAGTTGTTCGATGCTATCGTGTTATGAAGATAATCTTATTCCAAATAATACGAGACATATTCCCTTAGTTATAATACATTTTCCGGGAACAGTGTAAGTCTGCCGACCAATTTCTGAAATGTTCGTTTACTTGCAGTCGGTTCATTTACAGACACATCAATCAATCTGATCAACAGAACGTCTTAAATCAGCGTCGATCATCCAGTTGTTCCAGGCATATCGTTTCTTCATAGCAGTCTGTCGCCTTATCACTAAAGCTATTCGCTTAAATTGAACAGCTTTCAAACGAATATGATAATGTGCACTCGTTACATAGGTTTGGTGTCTATTTAGTGTTTAACCGTCTTTTCAATCCAATCAGATCGACACGAGTTTTATTGTAAATACTTATTTACTGATTTTATTAAGACTCAGATTTAGTCTCTATTTCATTAAGTGTGATCATTATTTTATTAAATGTTCATTTTAGAAAAAGTCCCATATCAATATCACTTATAGTTTTCGAGTTGCTAAAAAATTGTTTTTTTAAAAATCTAATTTTAGCCATGGCGGCCATCTTGAATTTCCGTCTGACCTGAAATTTTGCTAGGATCAACTCCACATCAAGAGCAACATCGAATCGAAATGAATCTTGGTTAGGACCAAGTACATGTCGCGCCAGTCATTTTGGTAAAGGTTCCAATTCAATATCACTTATGGTTTTTGAGAAGTAGTCGCCACAAAGACGCATTTTTAAAATCTATTTTCAGCGGCCATACTGAATTTCCTACCGCCCTGAATGTTTGCTAGGATCAACTAGACATCAACAGCAACATTCCTGTAAAGTTTCATGAAATTCCATCGGGTAGTTTCAGAGGAGTAGTCGCCACAAGTTTTTCCTATATAACTCTATGTAAACAAAGATGGCCGCTGGCAGCCATGTTTAACATCCAATCAAAACTACATGTCTGAATAACTCACTGTTGGGACTGGGGGAATATAGTTGTAGATTTTACGATGATCTTAAATTCCGCATATGGACATAAATGCGTCTTTAAGATAAGCAGGGGTCTGATCATTAACTGTTTTAAACATAATGATTGCTTTTTGAAATATAACTCTTTCGGGAAATGTCATCCAACTGAGCTCGGTAAAAAGTTCAACGGAAGCATTTCAAAATCTTTATCTAGGGTAAGTCTTGCAGCTCTTTTTTGGAACCTTACACGTTTATCTTCGAGAGAAGTATTACAATTTCCCCATATCACACAACAGTAATCAAGATGGGGTAAGATATAAGAATTGAAAAATAATTTGCGCATAGGTATAGAAAGGTAAATCTTTATCCGAGATAACAGGTATAACAATGAATTACATTTTTTCAGAACTTTATCAATTTGGATATTCCAAGAGAGGGTATTGTCAATTGTAACACCGAGTATTTTTTTCTTCGTAACTACAATTAATAGTTTCATCGTTAAACTGAATAGAAGGGGCATTATCATAAATATGATGTATTTTGTTCTTAGATGAGAGATACATTATTTTTGTTTTTGATGCATTGATAGACCTGCGATTAGTATCGCACCAGGCGTTGACGTTGATAAGGTCATTATTGAGTGAATTTGCAGCGTCGACAAGAGATGAATTTGAAGTTGAAAACGTTGTATCGTCTGCAAAATTATCCGTGACCGTGTTTTCCATAGATAATGGCAGGTCATTGATGTAGATTAAAAACAACAAGATATCACTTACGGTTTTTTGAGAAGTAGTCGCAACAAAGTCGCATTTTTAAAATCTATTTTTAGCAGTGGCGGCCATCTTAAATTTCCTACCGATCTGAAATTTTGCTAGGATCAACTAGACATCAAGAGCAACATTCCTGTGAAGTTCCATGAAATTCCAACAAGTAGTTTCAGAGGAGTAGTCGCCACTTTACTTTTCCTATATAACTCTATGTAAACAAAGATGCAAGCATGTTTGACATCCAATCAAAATGAACTTTGGTTAGGATCAACTAAATGTCATGCCAGTCATTTTGGTAAAGATTCCAAATCAATATCACTAAACGGTTTTTGAGAAGTAGTCGCCGCAATATCGCATTTTTAAAATCTATCTTTAGCCGTGGCGGCCATCTTGAAATTCCGGCTGACCTGAATTTTTGCTAGGATCACCACAAGTTTTTCCAATATAACTCTATGTAAACAAAGATGGTCGCTGGCGGCCATGTTTGACATCCAATCAAAATGAACTTTGGTTAGGATCAACTACATGTACTGCCAGTCATTTTGGTAAAGGTTCCAAATCAATATCACTTACGGCTTTTAAGAAGTAGTCGCCACAAAATCGCATTTTTTTAAATCTATTTTTAGCCGTTGCGGCAATCTTGAATTTCCGGCCGACCTGAATATTGCTAGGATCAACTAGACATCAACAGCAACATTCCTGTGAAGTTTCATGAAAATCCTAAGTAGTTGCAGAGGAGGTCGCCACACTTTTTTTTTACAGACGGACGGACGAACAGACGACGGTCCACGGTATAAGCTCTGTTGATCTTTGATCAGTCGAGCTTTAACGAAGAATTGTATCGCGTCTCGTCATATGTCAATGGAGATGCAATGTCATCCTTAAAGAATCTTACATTTTTACATACATATGACCGACTGCAATAAGTCAATCATGACCGAAGTCAAAAATGACTCTTGAGCCGGTTATTAAAACAACTCCGTTCTGGCGGACAGTGCTACAACAAGCAAACACTTTAAATCAAGTAGACATGATGTATACTAGTACATCTTTCTGACATACTATCTAAAAGCATGTCAAAGTGATATGTTAAGAATAGAATGACAAGTAGTCAAGTTGTATCCGTACTTCCCATCACTATTAGCTCTCCCACACACTCTTCCTTACTAACTGTAGACATTAAATACCTAAGCGCAGGGCGATCTGTCACCTTCATGATTTAGAACTGCAAAGCACTACCAGTTATAGCTTCTATATATATATTCCAATTCATAATTTTGATAGAGCATCATCAAACAAACTGACCAATCAGTAACCAGAAATAAGACATACCTAATACATTCTGGTAGGTGATAAACTCGGTCTTTATCCTTGATGTTCAACCAAGTTTACTGTTAAAATTAAGGTATCTACAGTGTAATTCTTTTAAAACTCTGCAAATTTCATGCACATTCATGCAAATTTATTCAATATATGTATCTTTCAAAATCAAAATCTTGAAAATTATCGTCTTTTTACTTCGCCAAGGATTTTTATTTTACTATATATATATACTATAAGGATAAAAACCGAGTAACACAAATGTTATCACCTACTGAAAATAAGATAAAATCTCAACATCTGTGCAATGAAAAATTATGAATAGTGAATATCAAAACATATTAATAGAGAAATTGAATTTTGTTTTAAGGCACACCAACACATGAAAGGTTATATGGCGCCTAACAGGATTGAACGTGCCAGCTCACCCTCAAATTATATTAATAACACTAGAGCTAAGCGGTTTACACAGGTAGGCGTCTTTTATAACATCGTTTATAAAACAGTACAGAACGATCTTTATTCCTCTCAAATGACATAACATGACACAAAAGTAACTTCAACAGATATATGTTCATATTCTATAAATCCCAGGTATCACCTTTGCGGGATATGCAGCAAATATGTTTTCTTTGACCACCATGTTAACGCATACAAAAACAGTACTTCGCCAAACCGTCAAAAAGGAAAATAACACAGACAGTAATTGGAAAGTATATTAAATGTTATTGTAGAAGAATATGCTAGAAATCAAGATAATTATTGAATATCTGTCCAGGCTTAATAAATAATGATATGTTGAATTGAATTAATGTGATGTTTAGCGGCACGGTAACACACTTGCTTAGGTTAATTAGAGCCGTACCGGAAAGAGGGGAAGCGTACAGCAACACGGAAAAACTCTTACTATCGATATATTCCTATGGTATTTATCATGCTTGGAGGATGGACTCCGATAAATAGGACCACCATGGTTACGTCCTAATCTCACGGACAAGGTCACGGAAAACATATTGCCCGACACAGAAAAAAAATTCAGTCGCGACGGTGCGGCTCAACCCTCGACCTACAGATTTGAAATCCAAGGTGCTTTTAAGACATGTTTTAAAAAATTAATGTCAAACTTGTTGTAAATAAGACTGAATACAACAGTGTTTCGGAATCTACCAATATAATTTCTTATATGGATGGGTCACGGTACGGTCAGTGATGTTCCTTGAAGATTACATCTATATATATTTACTTATTTATATACCCATTTTCGGGCATTTGTTGATTTACATATATAGTTTATATTACTACCATATCATCCCTTAGTTGTAAGTAGTTTTATCTATATATATTTACATTAATTTTTAATTAATACTTCATTTCTTCATCTTTCATCAGTTTTTGCGCAAAATAAGACCTATTTATGTGTCGACGTGCCGTAAAACACCATTCATTACATTTAGTTTAAAATGTTTGCATACGTATTCATGCAAGGCTTTAATCGACTGAAAATAAATGCACCAAAACAAGAAAAACAAGCAAACAAACAAACAAACAAACAAACAAAAAACAACAAAAAAACAACAACAGTTAAAGTAGTTACAAAAAAACGAACAGCAAAATGTAGCATACACAGAACCAACATAAGATCCTATACACTTTCTGGTATTATAAAAGACGCAATTAGACAAGAGAATACGTTCATTCAGACACTTCTGAGAACTAAAAGTATACATATGTTCAGGCAATTTTTTAGATATATTAAAGATCAATACTTTTTTAAAGCAACACATCACACAGAAATGAGCAGATTTTTTTATTATATTTTTTTTTTATAAAAACGGCTTTTTTGAGACATGTTTAAAAACGAACTATTTTTATCAATGAACATGTAGTACCATACCGGAATCGTATTTGTTGGAGCCGACAATTTGGGGCCCTGTAAGTCGAGTATTACATATGCGAATTTTAGACTGTAGCAGATATACTACACTATGCTTCGCGGTGTCACGAAGTGATGAAATCGGCGATGGCATACATCGGAAACAGGACAGCATTTTAGCATAGTAAAATTCTATATTTGTACGACATTGTATAAATTTAGCGTCAAATGATTTCCGTGGCGCCAATAAAATATTAACGCGAAGGAAGGTTTCATTCAATTAGTGTAATATTTGCATACGGGATCCCTATAAATAAATACTAATATTGACCGAATTACAATGAATAGAAATGGGTAGGCGAGCAGACGTCTGAAACGGAAGTCAACAAACGTCACGAGTGGTTCGGCACTCGTATGGCATAAACTGATCGACAATAAAATACCAAAATAGGTCATATCAAACAAACACAATAAAGTAATCTTGCGATTAATCGACACACATTTTTAAGATTGATGAGAACAAGGCTATAAAAGCACACATAATTATTTAACTTATTCGTGAACGAGTCATATTTTAACAACAGGCCATAAACTGTTAATTATTATGAGGAAACACAAGTACGAGCAGACAGAATTGAATTGAATGTTGTTTAACGGCTCATCAACACAGTATAGGTTATTTAGCGCCGCCCCAGAGAGAGAGAGGGGGAGGGATACATAGGAATCCGGGAACCGTGCCCTACTCTTATTATCGAATAGATTCCTAAGGTTCTTTAACGTGCTCGGAGGATAGACCGATACACGGGACCGCCCGGTTTACGTCCCCATCCGACGGACGAGGCTAAGGGAAAGTGTCTTGCCCAAGAACACACCGACGAAACTCAGTGGCACCACGGAGGATTAAACCCGGGGCCTCCGGTTACAAATCCGCCGCGCTACTGACTGCGACACAAATAGAGTCGGTCAATACTATTTATTATAACTACCATGCAAGTAGCGTATATTTATACAATCTGCAAGATGGTATTAAATCTAGAGATCTTCCCGCGTGTTACAAAGGAAACGAAACTATACATTATAATAAAATATAATATTTATGCGAAATGCTATTCAAGCCATCCAGCGTTGGTTTTATACAGGTTCGAAAACATTCACTACTAAACTGCTTAAACGACCATCAAAATACTATATAATGCGATATATGAAAAAGAAATGAGAAAATAATGGCGTAAAACAGCATAACTATACAAACACACCGACGGTTGTAGGAATCAGACCACCTGTATACGAATGTGAGTCAATCGGTTTGTTACAGAGAAATAAACCGCAGCTATGCTTCATTCGAAGACAGCTGGTACCTGATAACTGGTACCTGAACGTTTTAACTCATAATTACCTGTTTTCGTTGGCATTGTTAAACTGTTTACCACCAAGAAAATACAACAGGAATCTCAAATGCATGTGTATTAGTGTGCTACTAATTAAAAAAAACAAAGACGAAATACGGGATAAACTATTTTGCCGTTATTTGGCGGGTTAGTTTCTGTAAATGTGTAGACCTCTTTATTAACAGTACTTTCAAAAACAAAATTCCCAACCGACATTGTGTTGACTCTATGGTTTGGACGTGTTTTTTTATTACAATTTTTGTTTTTTACGATTCATCCGTCAGACAACTGTCTCAATATTTTAGAGGTTTATTTTAGGCTTATATGTCAATGAAACAATCGGTCAAAGGTTGTCTTACAAGTCGTTATCGGCATATTCTGGACACTGACCGAGTTTATGTACGTTTTCGTCGCCATCAATCTATAATTTACAAATGGAATGTAAATATTTAAAATATTTCCGCACCAAACTTAGAACATATTCGACGTGTGCCTGGAAGCAGGCTAGACACCATTATACAATGGTTAAAGAGTCATACACATCATATAAACAGCAAAATATCAATCTTGGCAGAATGATTTTAAACTAATTCCAAGTATCCAAGTATGAGCAATTGGGCCACCTGCTTAATGGATCAATCATCCCGGCTATAAAATGCTCCTTCAGGTTCTTACAAAACCGTCTAGTGTGTTTCAGAATTTATAGACTATCAGACGTGATTTATGACAAAATATAGTTTACCATCTACCTGGTTGACCTGAGCTTAAAGTTCATCTTATTAGGCATGCTTTTATTGACACAGTGATCACCTACTTCAATTTGTTTGATTTCATAAAAATGTACTTTGCAAATTCCATAAAAATATACTTTGCATATTCCATAAAAATGTACTTTGCAAGCAATAAAGCATTGCAAACAGCGTCGTTACAAGCAAATGCGTAGGCATGTCGACGCACTTTGCAATGATTTACTACAAAATGCATCGCATTTGCAATCAGTATGCGACTTTGCCAAACAAGGGGCACAAGAGGGCTGTATCGCTCTACTGGCTATATGGAGCCTTTGATGGGGAACACACCAACAACATACGCAACTAGGCTTGCCAAGTTTCACTGAAATCCAGCGAGTGGTTCAGTAAAACTGCTGGAAAACGTTTTTGTATATTAGGCCATAACGCATTCAACCAGAACACAGCGATGATAGGCGCAACTAGACTTGGTACTCATCAACCCTGCCAAAATTCGTTGACATTCTTCCAGGAGTTCAGAAGAGACTGGTCTGGATGAAGTTTGTGTATCAAAACCTTTAAAGGGCTATAACTGCGCAAAAATCATTCAACCGCAACACGGCGATGACATGCACAACTAGGCCTGATACTGATCATCCCTGCAAAGTTTCACTGAAATCCGGTCAGGGGTTGAAGAGAACTTAGTCCGGACAAAAGTTGTGTATTAACACCTTTAAAGGGCAATAACTCCGCTAAAAAGCTTTCAACCGCAATATGGCCATGACATGCATAACTAGGCTTGGTACTGATCGTCCCTGAAAAGTTGTGTTGCAATCCAGCCAAGTGTTTAAGAGAAATAGTCCAGATAAAGTTTGTGTAGTAAAACTTTTTAAAGGGTCATAACTTTGCCAAAAATCATTCAGAGTGGAACATAGTGATGACATGCACCACTAGGCCTGGTACTGATCATCCCTGCATTTCTCTGAAATCCGGCTAGGGAGTCAGGAAAATAAGTCCGGACAAAGTTTGAGCATTAAAACCTTTACAGGGCAATAATTCTGCCAAAAATCAGTCAACTGAAACACGGTGACTATATACATAACTAGATTTGGTACTGATCATCCCAGCAAAGCAAACCAAATGAAAGCCCTATCGTCTTAATGAGGCAAAATACAGCATTTTTAACTTAATCAAGGGCCGTAACTCCGGTGTTACTTATATGATTTGGCTGGTTTTCAAACTTGTCTAAGCTTACATGGATATTAACAATCTGTGTAAGTTTGGTAAAGATCAAATAATAAATGTCAGAAGGTGCTAGTGTTCACAAGGCAGAATATGGTTTTTTTCAGAAAAAACAAGGGCAATAACTCTGCTGTTACTAATCCCATTTGGCTCGTCCGAGCTTTCTTTGATATTAACAATCTATGCAAGTTTGATAACGATCAAATAATACATGAAGTTGCTAGACTGTTCACAAAGCAAAATATGTCATATTTTAGGCAAGGTTTCGAACTTGTCCGAGTTTTCATCGATAATAACAGTCAGTGTAAGTTTGGTAAATATCAAATAATAAATGAAGGTGCCAGAGTGTTTACCATACAGAAAATGCAATTTTTGAGAAAAAAAACAAGGGCCGTAACTCCGGTGTTACTGATCCGAATTGGCTGTTTTTCAAATTTTTCCGAGCTTTTATTGATATTAACAATCTGTGCAAGTTTGGTAAAGATCAAATAATAAATGAATGTGCTAGAGTGTTCACAAGGCAGAAAATGTCATTTTTCAGAATAAACAAGGGCCATAACTCTGGTGTTACTGACCCAATTTAGCTGGTTTTCGAACTTGTCCAAGCTTTTATTGGTATTAAGAATATGTGCAAGTTTGGTAAAGATCAAATAGTACATGAATGTGCTAGAGTGTTCACAAAGCAGAAAATATCATTTTTTAAACCAATGGCCGTAACTCCGGTGTTACTTATCCGAATTGGCTGGTTTTCAAAGTTGTCCGAGCTTTCGTTGATATTAACAATCTGTACAAGTTAAGATCAAATAATAAATGAAGGTGCTAGGTGTTCACAAGACTTAATATGACATTTTTCACGGACGGACGACGGACGGACGGACGGACGGACGGACGACGGACAACTCGTCATCCCATAAAACAAAATAAATCGTAAGTTGTCATTGTAGATATCATAAGACTGCTACATCTAACTGCATTATAGTTTGTATAGGTCTGCAACATCTAACTGCATTATTGTTTGTATAGGTCTGCTACATCTAACTGCATTATAGTTTGTATAGGTCTGCAACATCTAACTGCATTATAGTTTGTATAGGTCTGCTACATCTAACTGCATTATAGTTTGTATAGGTCTGCTACATCTAACTGCATTATTGTGTGTATAGGTCTGCTACATCTAACTGCATTATAGTTTGTGTAGGTCTGCTACATCTAACTGCATTATAGTTTGTATAGGTCTGCTACATCTAACTGCATTATTGTTTGTATAGGTCTGCTACATCTAACTGCATTATAGTTTGTATAGGTCTGCTACATCTAACTGCATTATTGTTTGTATAGGTCTGCTACATCTAACTGCATTATAGTTTGTATATGTCTGCTACATCTAACTGCATTATTGTGTGTATAGGTCTGCTACATCTAACTGCATTATTGTTTGTATAGGTCTGCTACATCTAACTGCATTATTGTTTGTATAGGTCTGCTACATCTAACTGCATTATTGTTTGTATAGGTCTGCTACATCTAACTGCGTTATTGTTTGTATAGGTCTGCTACATCTAACTGCATTATTGTTTGTATAGGTCTGCTACATCTAACTGCATTATTGTTTGTATAGGTCTGCTACATCTAACTGCATTATTGTTTGTATAGGTCTGCTACAGCTAACTGCATTATTGTTTGTATAGGTCTGCTACATCTAACTGCATTATTGTTTGTATAAGTCTGCTACATCTAACTGCATTATTGTTTGTATAGGTCTGCTACATCTAACTGCATTATTGTTTGCATAGGCCTGCAACATCTTACTGTATACGTGTACATGCTACATCTAACTGCATGTAATGTTTGCATATGCCTGCTACATCTAACTGCATGTAGTGTTTGTATAGGTCTTCTAAATCAAACTGCATGTATTGTTTGTATAGGTATGCTACATCTAATTGTATGTATTGTTTTCATAGGTCTACTACATCTATCTGCATTTATTGTTTGCATATGTATGCTACATCTGACTGCATGTAGTATTTGCATAGGTCTACTACATATATCTGCATTACTGATTGCATGCGTATGCTACATATAACTGCGTGTATTGTTTGCATATAATACACTGCCGGTATTGTCTGCTTATGTCTACAGCCGGCTACTTCTCTAAATGTATTGTTTGCATAGGTCTATTACACCTAACTGCAGGTATTGTCTGCCTATATCTACTACCTACTACATATAACTGTAGGTATTGTCTGTCTAGCTCGACTACCGACGACACCTAACTACAGGTATTGTCTGCCGAGCTCAACTACCTTCTACACCTAACTGTAGGTATTGTCTGCCTAGGTCTACTAACTACTACACCTAACTGCAGGTATTGTCTGCCTAGGTCTACTAACTACTACACCTAACTGAAGGTATTGTCTGCCTAGGTCTACTAACTACTACACCTAACTGCAGGTATTGTCTGCCTATGTCTACTAACTACTACACCTAACTGCAGGTATTGTCTGCCGAGCTCAACTACATTCTACACCTAACTGCAGGTATTGTCTGCCTAGGTCTACTAACTACTACACCTAACTGCAGGTATTGTCTGCCTAGGTCTACTAACTACTACACCTAACTGCAGGTATTGTCTGCCTAGGTCTACTAACTACTACACCTAACTGAAGGTATTGTCTGCCTAGGTCTACTAACTACTACACCTAACTACAGGTATTGTCTGCCGAGCTCAACTACCTACTACACCTAACTGCAGGTATTGTCTGCCAACCTCAGCTACCTACTACACCTAACTGCAGGTATTGTCTGCCAACCTCAGCTACCTACTACACCTAACTGCAGGTATTGTCTGCCAACCTCAGCTACCTACTACACCTAACTGCAGGTATTGTCTGCCAACCTCAGCTACCTACTACACCTAACTGCATGTATTGTCTGCCAAACTCAGCTACCTACTACACCTAACTGCAGGTATTGTCTGCCAACCTCAGCTACCTACTACACCTAACTGAAGGTATTGTCTGCCAACCTCAGCTACCTACTACACCTAACTGAAGGTATTGTCTGCCAACCTCAGCTAACTACTACACCTAACTGAAGGTATTGTCTGCCAACCTCAGCTACCTACTACACCTAACTGCAGGTATTGTCTTCCTATGTATACTACCTACTACATCTAACTGCTGGTATTGTCTGCCTACTACTTAACTACCAACTACATCTAACTGCATGTATTGTCTGCCTAGGTCAACTACCTACTACACCTAACTGCATGTATTGTCTGCCTATGTCTACTACCTACTACATCTAACTGCAGGTATTTTACCTATGTCTACTACTACCTACTACATCTAACTGCAGGTATTGTCTGCCTAAGTCTACTACCTACAACACCTAACTGCATGTATTGTCTGCCTATGTCTACTGCCTGCCACATCTAACTGCAGGTATTTTCTGCCTATGTCTACTGCCTGTCACGTCTAACTGCAGGTATTGTAAGGGGTGGGCCACTGAGGGCTCATTTATTTTAAGCGAAGCTTCCAGTGATCATTATCCCTATTATGCTAGAAATAACCCCTGGAAAAAATATTCTATCTTTTTATTTTGAATTGTTGACGTCATTAGTATTTAAAAATATTAAACTATATATTTGTATTTTCATTTATTTTGCATCATTTGCCTTCACAAATTAATTAAGACACCAAAGAAACAATCTATAGCAATATATATGTGTGTGTGTGTGTGTGTGTGTGTGTGTGTGTGTAGTTCTAAGGTTTATAGTCCCTCCGCCAACATACTCAATGAGCCTTAGGGCGCACCGAGATGGGTATAATAGAGTCTGGACTTATCTATAGCAAGATGCTGAGGACTGTACGTGGTAAAAAAACAAGCCTGTCCAAAATGTTCAATGAGGAGTGTGTTTTCACCATAATTACGCCGACTTGGATTATTTAATTATCCGTTACGCATCGACGCTTTCGAAAATTGTATTGAGTCTTCACTCAATTAATAAAGCAGGTCTTAAATTTAATTTGATATTTATTGTATACAATTATTTTGACAATTTTTGAGATATATACAACATCAAACATAGTGGTTCACAATGTGTTTATATGGTGTATTTTGCAATGATATATCATTTAGTGGTTTATTACACAGTGCATAACGGTATTAAATGATTTTGCAATGCTTTTTCAGTGACGCACCTTGGGATAGTTTATTATAAAATGCGTCACATTTTCCAACGATAAAGTGCGTCCGTCACAATTGCCAACACTCTGAACAATAGCCGAAGCATACCGCAAGCGGCGATAACACACTAAATAGATGGTGCAAAAAACGTGCCTCAATCGGGAATTGAGCACTGGGTCAATTGCTTGTCGTGCCAGTGCTCGTACCTCTGAACTATCGAGGACACATGGTTGGTAATCGATTATTTACGCGGTTACATACAGACCCATCCCATCAGATTGACATTCGTCCCTGAATTTCTAATTATACAGGAGAACCGCTGCTCTGTATGCGTTCGGATAAGCGCTCAAATGTTACAGGTGGTGAACAAAACGTGTCTCAACCGGGACTCGAACCCGGGATCTCTGGCTTACCGTGCCAGTGCCAGTGATCTAACATTTAAATTATCAAGGATATGTGGACACTGGTTGGTACCATATACCAGTAGCCGGTTACATACTCGTGGATATAGATAATTAAGTGAAACAACAGCTAAGTTAATCGGGTTATAACGTAGACTTCATATGACTGTGGCTTAGACAAACGACGTCTAACTCAATATTATCATTTTGGTTTGGATAAATTAAATTATCAGGTTTTAGAAAACATCTGTTTTAATTGGCAAGATGTTTATAAAATATGGTACTGTAAGCGGTTAATCACTGACATACCTTTTTTTAGTCATGGTCCAGCCATTTAATCACATACAACCGACAGTGTCCGGCACGGCTGGTACTGTCCGGAATATATGATCAGTTGTTACTTTACTTAATACAACCTAATCGTTACACTTCAAACCTACGATTCGTCTACATTCCTAAAGTATCCTCAGTGGCATGAGCTTGTCTCGGTCCTGTGCATTTTAACACGGATTATTAATTATTATGTTCTACCGAAAATTGCTCGATCTTCAACCAATATATATTAAGGCTGACCATAAAAACAATGTCAGTTTGCTATTTCCCTAGCCTACCTACCCACAAAAAAGAGCACTACCCAAAAGTTTTTATAGCAATTCTTTAAACATTATTTTTTGTTGTTGCTGCTATCTTCAGTATATTTTTCTTTACTTTCTTAGGGGGTTTACTGTCCTTGGCAAAAAATACCAAACTACCCATTTATAAAATCCTGGGTAGGGAAACAGCAAACAAATAGTGTTTTAAGGATTGCCTAATTTTCTTGCACTTCACGTACTTCGCAATTCATGCGGTTTGTTTTGACTGACAAGCGAAACGTAAGACAAAAACTTAAAACGTAGTAACGCAATCTCGACAAAAGACATCAAGCATGTCATTCAAATTTTATGAATGAAAACTGCAAAATATATGCTGATTTTCAAATATATAGCTGTATAAAAGATCCAGACAAATCAATAATACTATCAAGATAAAACGTATATACTCGTATAGCATTTAAAACTGCAACGCTAGATATGACGTCACAGCTTTATTTTTGCAATAAACCAACTACTGTAATTAGTCTATTTTTTTTAAGTGAATCATGCTTACCGAAGCGAGGTCTTTCAAAGTTAATTGCGGAGATGAAATACGTGATTTGTCAGGATATGTTTGTTTAATATAATTATATTGGCTATGTGAAATACCTCCCGGAGTAGAGCATGCTTCTGAAAATGATTATCTACAGAGCAATACAAGGCCATTACATCATACAATAGACATCGATTCTTAAAAGGCAAACCTAAAGGACATATCTTTGCAAGCACGAAACTACCGATAAACCACTTTATTACTAGCATACCTTAGAACGCATGTATCCTATATTTTAGTCACCGTTATAGAAAGAGGCAATATTTGTGTTTTCTTATTTATGTATTGGCTATAAATAAATGCACTGTGGTTTATTGCTGAATAAAATTATGTTTCGTTATGTTAAATGTTCAACATGTATCGCATAATTTACGGCCTGGGAGTGTTTTAATAAACACAAATCTGTAATTAATGCACTAGTGGCATACCATGAAGTCAATGACGTCACGTTAAGGAAAGAGCCTCTGTATAAAAATAAGTATAAAAGTCGAACAGGAAATGCGGATTTCAAAGAACACAGTAAACCCAAAAACACGCAAAAAGACAAACATGAATGGCAATGTTAATAAGGAATAAAGGCAAATGACGTCACAAAAACAAAAGCGCTACCGCCTTGCAACGGTTAGTGGCCGCTGGTGGTTTAAACCAGGTTCTAGATGCACCAAATTACTAGGAATTACAAGGACACACGCAGTCAAAACGCAAAATAATTACTAGGAATTACAAGGATACACGCAGTCAAAACGCACAATAGTTACTAGGAATTACAAGGATACACGCAGTGAAAACGAACAACAATTACTCGGAATTACAAGGATACATGCAGTCAAAACGAACAACAATTACTCGGAAATACAAGGATACGCGCAGTCAAAATAACAATTACTAGGAATTATAAGAAAACGAACAACAATTACTCGGAATTACCAAGATACACGCAGTCAAAACGCACAACAATTACTCGGAATTACAAGGATACACGCAGTCAAAACGAACAACAATTACTCGGAATTACAAGGATACACGCAGTCAAAACACACAACAATTACTAGGAATTACAAGGATACACGCAGTCAAAACGAACAACAATTACTCGGAATTACAAGGATACACGTAGTCAAAACGAACAACAATTACTCGGAATTACAAGGATACATACAGTCAAAACGAACAACAATTACTAGGAATTACAAGAAAACGAACAACAATTACTCGGAATTACCAAGATACACGCAGTCAAAACGAACAACAATTACTAGGAATTACAAGGATACACGCAGTCAAAACCAGCAACAATTACTCGGAATTACAAGGATACACGCAGTCAAAACGAACAACAATTACTAGGAATTACAATGATACACGCAGTCAAAACGAACAATTACTCGGAATTACAAGGATACACGCAGTCAAAACAACAATTACTCGGAATTACAAGGATACATGCAGTCAAAACGAACAATTACTCGGAATTACAAGGATACACGCAGTCAAAACGAACAATTACTCGGAATTACAAGGATAAATGCAGTCAAAACGAACAATTACTCGGAATTACAAGGATACACGCAGTCAAAACGAACAATTACTCGGAATTACAAGGATACACGTAGTCAAAACGAACAACAAATACTCGGAATTACAAGGACACACGTAGTCAAAACGAACAACAATTACTCGGAATTACAAGGATACACGCAGTCAAAACGAACAACAATTACTCGGAATTACAAGGATACACGCAGTCAAAACACACAACAATTACTAGGAATTACAAGGATACACGCAGTCAAAACGAACAACAATTACTCGGAATTACAAGGATACACGTAGTCAAAACGAACAACAATTACTCGGAATTACAAGGATACATACAGTCAAAACGAACAACAATTACTAGGAATTACAAGAAAACGAACAACAATTACTCGGAATTACCAAGATACACGCAGTCAAAACGAACAACAATTACTAGGAATTACAAGGATACACGCAGTCAAAACCAGCAACAATTACTCGGAATTACAAGGATACACGCAGTCAAAACGAACAACAATTACTAGGAATTACAATGATACACGCAGTCAAAACGAACAATTACTCGGAATTACAAGGATACACGCAGTCAAAACAACAATTACTCGGAATTACAAGGATACATGCAGTCAAAACGAACAATTACTCGGAATTACAAGGATACACGCAGTCAAAACGAACAATTACTCGGAATTACAAGGATACATGCAGTCAAAACGAACAATTACTCGGAATTACAAGGATACACGCAGTCAAAACGAACAATTACTCGGAATTACAAGGATAAATGCAGTCAAAACGAACAATTACTCGGAATTACAAGGATACACGCAGTCAAAACGAACAATTACAAGGATAAATCAAAGCGGAGTATAAGACACCACAAAAATAAAACAGTTAACAACACGGGTACCGCCATGGAATGATCAGTGGCAAACAGTTGATAACGTGCACCTAGCCTTAGCATTACCCTATTGTCATCTCGGTTAAACTTGACAATATAAATAAGGAAATGCTCGCCAACCTATATCCTCTAACTAACTAGGCAACTATAAAGACAGACGATATAAGTAAAACACAGAAAAGGTCATGTTTAAATGAATATAATAAAAGAGTAGGCACCGTATGACTTGGCAGAAGCCATAAACTGTTAAGGTCGCGTTTTTTGGCCTTGACTTATTAACTATGTTTTATATTGTCAGTATTATTGATGAACGAGGAAAACAAGTATGCACTTATTACAATGTTTTACTCTAACATATTGATTTAGTACACCTTTATGAATTTCATTTTTAATGAAACCAATATCATTCATTATGATAATGTTTTAAGTATATCCGTTTCAATATATTGTAGTCTCGGCCTGAAGCAGGCCGGGTGACCGAGCCTAAATATATTGTTTCACCACTGTAATATTCTGGCGACATTTAAATGTTGTTAGCTACAGTTTAAATCCCCAGCCATGTTTGCCACTGAGCGTTTCTATGCGGTATCCTTATTGTCAAGCCTTTGTGTTTGTGGTGTTCTCCATTTTAATTTTAAAAAAAACACACACAAAAAACAACAAATACAACAACAAAAAAACAGCACGCAACAACAACAAAAAACAACAAAACACACACACGCACAAAACAACACGTTTCCATGTATTATGTAATCGTTATTATAAATACGTGTTTTGAAGATTGCGTTGTGTGAAACCTACACTATATTTTTTATTTTTGCATCTACTCTTAAGATACAAGTAAAAGGAAACAAGAAATGTATGGCATACAAGTCGGACATTATTGACTGCCCTCGAACATATAAATTACCATAAAACAAGGCTAACGCCAGAAATCGGAGACTTCATTACATACAAATTAACTTAAATACTAAACGTTTTAAATGTATTCAAATTTACTCATTATGGCAATCGGTTCTCAAGTCCACTAAAACAGGCGAGAATCCACAATCTTGGCAACACTACAGAGTTACTTAGTACGTCAGATCATTGTGCTATTGAAGTTGCAATTAACTCTCAAACCAGTAAACAAAATATAATGAGGGTTAACCATTAGCGTGTCATCATAGCAAAATGTAAGTTCAACGTTTAGAAGAAAGACGGATTAAAGTTGACGCGAATAGCATGGGAAATTTGCAGTTGAAATGGGACCTAAACGTATGTTAGTTTGTTCGTCATTTTCCGTTAAATAAGATCTAAATGAACTGTTTAAACATGAAGGTGTCGTACCTTAGTCTAAACTACGAAATAAAGGGTGATAAAAGATTTGTAAACATTATCAGTTATATTAGCAAATGTCCGTGAAACAACCATTCATTGACACGGAGAAAACCTTTTATGTTCTCCGAGACAACACAAACTATGGACCAAAAACCGCAAAAGATATCAATTGATTTGAAAACACCCAAATCGAACGAAATACGATTCCCTTTTTCACTCTCTTTACACAGCTTAACACCTGTGGAAATAGAGCTAAATGAAAGGCTGACAATGAAATGAAATAGCTTATAATAAGTGTATCTTTTAAAAGTATCAATATATTGTTACGCAACATTAGCGATAAGAAATACTTACAATATTACAATATCACCGAGACCCTTGAGTTCAACCTTGCCAACACCTCTTCATAAGTTATGTCTAATATATCGGTTGACAGACAAATGTTCCATATCATTAACTTCTAACAGATGACCCTTTACCGCATATCGGGTGGATCAGTTGATAGAGCAAGGCTAGTGTCAATATTTTTAGATATGGAGTCTTTTTTATAAGTGACAAGCTATATTATTATCAAAAAGCGACATGTTACAATTGCGGTAATTGAAGCGAAAGGGAAACAGACAACTATGTTTGTGAATGTTTTGACTGCCTCTAGCAATACCCATTGACAGAAAAAAGATTGTATAGAACATGCCTTTGAACCGTGGTCGAGGTGTTAACGACGTTGCGTTGTAAACCTTCTCGCCTCTCACAGCTGCGGGTTCGAATCCCACTGGGAGCTCGACTTGTGAGGAAGTGTCGATTCGTACGGATGGTGGGAGGTGTGCTGGTTCTACCAACGAACAGTGCCTCCATCACAAAAAAATCGACCATCATATATAACTTGACATGTGTTGAAAATGACGTAAAACACAATAAAAACAAACAAAACAAAATCTGTAACATTAACAGTGTACTGTGCGATGTATAGGGACCAGGGTAAACATACACCAGTAGAAACACATATGTTTAAATGCCAATAACGACTGTTAACCCTCCAAATAACGGCAAAATAACACTATAAAATCAAAACTCTGTCCAAGTGTTCAGGTCATATAATAATGTATATGTGACAATTAAAAGCAAAGGATTATTTACGAGTTCTTAAATAGTCTTGATTGAATATGCACAAAATGAATTATGAGGTGGTAACTCTTAATTTGACGCTCCAGTTTTGGGTTTTGGCCTGGCTGGTTAAAGCCGTTTATATACCTCGTCGAAACAGCGTACATGTGTTGTAAAATCTGGCTATTGTTGGTGTGATAGCTATTAAAGAAAAAGTATGCATACACGTTCTATAACCGTCAGAAACAGCCACTATCAAAATAGTAAGTGACAATTAGTGTAAACTGGTTAATGTGACAAAAAATTAATATAGTACCGACTATATTGACCCCTAATGGACGGCGGGGCTATAAACCTTAGGAGTGCGCAAACTAAATACTGTTTTAAATCAGCCATTATGTGGTTATCGTCACGGTCAATCAGAGAGTAAACAACAAGCTTAAAGCGTTTGCATAGGGAGATAGCGTCACCTTAGCGGTAAAAGATGCTATGAGTATATGAACCAAGATGTCTTACAAGTCATCGTAAAACGGACCTTAATTTTAAAATGGCATTTGTTAAAAATGGAATGTTTTAGTCGTGCCGATGTCTTGGTCACTGTTTGTGTATTACTATTTTAAGGCACAACAGAGTGTGAAAAAAAACATCACTTAATACACTTGGAAATGCCCCTAAAATCATTGTTCCGATATACATTATTATGGTTAACCAAAAACACAATTTTATAGCGTTTACTTGCTCTTCTATATATATATATATATATCTATCTATCTATATAGGCATGTATTGTATACTTTCATACACAATTCAATAACCTGGTACAATAGTGCTCAAGTTGGTCGTCTTAATCAAAATAAAAAAAAACAGTTAAAATCAGTCTTATAAAACAGGTAATTGTAATGAAAACTATCATACCAACAACACAGTGACAGACAAAATCACATTGTGCTACCATGTACAAACAAATTGAATAATTAAATTAAATACTGCATAAAGCCCAAATCCAATATCGATATCGTGCCACAATTGGACAATTAACTGCTTATGTTACGCATAGCTGTAGACATCTCAATTTACTTGACTTCATAAATCAAGTAATTAACCTTTGCGACGAGAACAAATACATATATACGAAACACTAAGATTGTAGACGAATAATCAACTGTTTTCACGGAACATCATCAATTGTCTCTATTGGGGCAGTGCTTATTACCGAGTCGTTTCGCGGAACATCCTCACAGTAACTGCTTCTTTTAATACAGTTCTATGGATGAAAGATTGGGATTTCTCAGTGAAAGAATATTCATAATCGCTTCTAACACAAAAATGACTAACAGTGACGCTGAGTTATGACGTTTGTTTGTTTTTGTTTGTATGGTGTTTTACGTCATTTTCAACACATGTAAGGTTATATATGACGGTCGATTTTTTGTGGTGGAGGCCGACAACCCACTTTTCCTGGGTAGAACCAGTACTGTACACCTCCCGCCATCCGTACGAATAGACACTTCCTCACATACAAGTCGACCTCAAAGTGGGATTCGAACCCGCAGCGGTGAGAGAGTCCTGACGTCAACAGTGTTGGCTTGCTGACGTCGACGTTATCATCGGATAACGTTTTTAATAAAGCGAATATTTTCTGTTAAAATCATACATCCTCCGACTTAACCCTTTCGCTGCCTCAGTCAAAAACATGCATTTTACTACTAGTGTAGGCCCAGATCAACATGCACACTTTTTGCAGATTGACCGGGGTTACAATGTTCGCCATTCAGTAAGAATGTTTTCCAAAACACGTTTACGAATGGTTTACATTCAACAAAAATAGCAGACATTTTTTATTTGGCGGCGAAAGGGTTAAAATGTAATACATATATTATTTAAATGCTGAGTTCAATTATAGGGAAATCCTTCACTCGATGGTAGGCGTGTTTTGCTTTTTCACTCACTCGCATCCTCTCGTTCGTGAAAAGAAACACACGCCTACAATCTCATGAAGGATTTCCCTATGGTCGATCCAAGCAGTTAAATAATCTCTATTTACCCAGTTTGTATAAACACATATCTATGACAGAGCATGACTACGGTATCCATAGACTCACAGACAAATTAAGTAAAAGCTCTAGGGATGAAACTGCAAACACGATATCATTAAACGTTTAAATTGTTGTATAACACATACATTTGGTAGTTAAATAAAATTATTTTATCTATTAAAGAGTGATTCGCGTAAAATAAAATAAAACAAGAATGATTTAAATCCATCTTTCGTCGTTATATAACGTCAATGTTCATGTACACTATATATTTACATATAAATATATATATTATTATCTATATATATATATATATACTGATTACTATACAAAACAAAGCTGTTCTGGTCTTTAAATATTATCAGTATTTCTTATTTTGTTCATTTAGCCGCGAAATTAAATACAAATTAAACCACTGTCTTACAAATGTATGCTAAAATAATTAAATATATTGCTCAACTCCGCTTAATTACGTAATTATTTTCAAGGGATTAAACAACAAGTAATTTAATATCAAAATCATTACATTAGCAGTATATACAGAACGATACTTACAAATATACACGGCTGTTAACTGTATGCAACCGACCATATTAATAATCCGTTCACAAGACTCTTCAATAAATAGACTTGAAATTGTCTCTCGACTTGCATGGGACTTCTCTTTTATAGATTTCTGCTCCAATTGAACAGTGCGCGTGAGTTTATCTGACGGTTATAGAACATTGGGAAGTGTCTCCAGGCTAAGATATCCCCAATTGTGTCTTTGTCTGTTAGCGCTGCAGCATTGCAACCCGCAGACTGCCTCGTGCACATATTGGTCTCTCTTCGTCTATACTACGTACCTCGTCTATACTATGGTTTTACTATTTTGCTGCAAGGTCAAGTACAAAGCACGTAGGAGCGCTGAAATTCGATTGGATGAAACTGAATATGAAAATAATCACCCCATCAGCGTATAAATCCATTCAGATTTTAAAAAAAAGCAAGATCTTCAAAACAAATTTAAAAAAATAAACCAACATTAAATACTTCTGTCGAATAAACACATCTTCTACATAAATTTATTTTATTCCAAATATAGCAAAGCCATTAAACGAACACACGCGTAAAATAATAGAATAACACTATTTAAACACGTACAGCATAGCCATAATATCCGTTAACCTGTATCAAGAATAAACTAGTATACACATAGATACTATCCGACTTCGATGTGTCACTGCAATGCAAGTCCCTCTACAATCCAATCACTGCAAATAAAAGTGAAAATGGCAATGATAAAATACACACGGTTATGAACACTTAAATACAATATTGTTCTCAGGTATACATTTAGACAGTATGTTATGCCCGTACCTAAACATAGTACGTATGTTATATATATCGGCTGCATTCCATATCTGATTGAACTGTAGGTTTACTAATATTGCCCTTTAATACTTTTTTTCTGACAAAAAAAAAGAAAGAAAGAGATATTCTATATATGTAAAGGTTCGCGTACGATCAAGAGACATTAGAGTTTTACACGCAAATGAAATCTGAAGTAAGTATGGGGTAAATCTCTTTTTTTTTGTAGATAATTTTGATAATGAGTTTAATGAGAATAACCTGATGGGGATTTCTTTACGTATACTGTCCCATTTAGAATTGGGATGACAATGGGTAAAAGTGAGGTTTGGTGCACTCTATAGCGTTTACCTCTCCTCGCAGCCGTCACCCCCACACATCCCAACCCCCCCCCCCCCACCCACTTCCACCCATCCCCCCACGCCCCCATCGACTTATTTGCCACAGATCTTTCCAAGGTGCTATTTCTATTGTCAACCTGTTTATGTTTGTGGTTTCGCAGGTGTTGCCTCTATTGTATCCTTGTTTTGGATGCGTGGTTTGATTGACTGTTCTGTGCATGTTACTACATTTCATCAGAGACGTAATAAACTTACTAATTTACTTCTTAAATCACACATTTCATGTTCGAATTTATATCTACTTGTAGTATATGTTAGATGTTATCTTCCGAAATAAAAACGACGAATGATCCATGTGAAGGGTGTCAGGGGCGTAGCTGACCTGAAATCCATATATAGGCCCGACACACTAGTGGGGTCCGGGGGCATGCTCAACCGTCTTTTTTTTACTTAGCTATGCAATGGTGCGTTCTGGCACATATCTCACAGAGCGCTTGTGTGGTATTTGAAGAGATATTTTTGACAAATTTGAGAATGAACATTTGGCAAAGTTGAATTACCTACACTGTAAAATAAAATAAGAAACAAATGTTGTCTTAAACCCCATTTTTTTTATTTTTTTAAATTGATGTGCAGGCCCGGGCCTATATGGCCTTATAGTAGATACGATATGGGTGTTGCATGTGATCAAAGCTAGTGAAAGTCCTGTGGTCGCGAACACTTTAGTAGGAAGGCTATAGATTGACGGTATAACACTGGTGGAACAATGCGGTACGTCCATTTGCATATGTGTTACCTTTACTATGTGCGTATTATGTACATTATAGAATCCGGGTAAAATGACTCATACTAAATGTAAGGATGTTGGCAATGCACGTTATTACATTTTCAAGTCTAAGAATTTCATTTTTTTTAAATTGATAACAGAGTTGTTTCATTTTTTGCATCCTATCCTATTGATATAATGTAGTATTTAAGACAGTAAGATCAAACTTTAAGCATTTTTGTTCCGTCATTTGTGACAATTTTTTGCCATCAAGAAATAGGGGATATGGGTAGCTCTGAGTAGAATTTATCTTTTTGTTAAAGAAAATAAAGACTTTCTTGTTTTAAATAGTACAATACATTTATAGAAGTTAATATTGATCTAACTTTCTACTCGACCTCTATGTTAAAAGTGTATGTATAGTATTTTACAATGAAAATGTCAAAATAAAAAAAAAGTCAAAATAACTCTAAAAGGTGAGAAATTCGAAGAAGTTTACATCAATTCATTAGAAGCCTGGTGACCTATATATTTTTTTACTTTTTTTCGAAAGCACTTTGTTATGTACAACTTTCAAAAAATGATGAGCAGTAGAATATCCTTTCTTTTATCTTGAATTATTATTTAAAAAAAGAACGAGGGTTACATGTTTGTAAAGATATTTATCTATGTAATTGAAAATTAATCGCTGTTTCTTTTTTGCTGTTTTTTTAAATTTTTAAGTTTAATTATATGGGAGGAAAAATGTGGACATGTTCATTGACTTTATCTCTCCTTTTTTTTCAGTGAAATTTTGGATTTAGGAACATGTCTTCTTTAAGGACGTCTAGTGCCAAAAAAAAGTGTTAACACTACAAGACAAAGTAGAAATTGCAGCAAGGTGGACGTACAGTTGTGACGTGATTGTTGGACAAGTATAGCTAATGAAGTCACTGTATATAGTTTTAAGCAGTTTCTGAAGCTAATGACTTTCCGGTATTAAATAGAATCAAAAGCAAAATTAATACATAAAACATGTAAAATTTCGTTGATCGGAAAATTTTACCACTCCTCTTACCTTCGTTTTTAAACATTTACACAATCGACCATTTCGTGACCGGCTTCCACAATATGTCTTCTTATAAACGTTATATATCATGTGAATAAAAACGTGTCTTCTTCATTAAAACAATGGATTGCATGCTGTCACATGAAAGGGAGACTGTAACAATAAAGTATAACGCTCAAGCAAAAAATATATAACATGACTGTTATCTCGATGTTTTTTTGTTTGTTCTAAAGATATATGGACACATATAGTTGTTTTAATTATTTACAGACGCTTTTTTTTTCAAACACACACTTAATCTAGATTTCTTTATGCAAACATAGGCTTTTGGGGCACTGGTCTTAAACTATATTTGCCTAGTCACTTACAGAACGTAATATGTCATGCTGTAGAAAGTAAAGATCCACATCAGTAGGTGTGTTCACCGAACAGTCTGCCATTATTTTAAAGGACAAAGCACGACCTCGGACAAGTCAAATCTCATCACAATAACTGCATCAGCAATGCTATGCAGACAACCTAACCTCCCATCACTATAATTGCACCAGCATTGTTATGCAGGCAACCTAACCTTCCATCACTATAATTGCACCAGCATTGTTATGCAGACAACCTAACCTTCCATCACTATAATTGCACCAGCAGTGCTATGTAGACAACCTAACACTCCATCACTATAACTGCACCAGAAATGCTATGCAGACAACCTAACACCCCATCACTATACCTGCACCAGCAGTGCTATGCTGGCAACATAACACTCCATCACTATAACTGCACCAGAAATGCTATGCAGACAACCTAACACCCCATCACTATACCTGCACCAGCAATGCTATGCAGACAACCTAATCTCCCATCACTATAATTGCACCAGTATTGCTATGCAGGCAACCTTACACCCCATCACTATAATTGCACCAAAAATGCTATGCTGGCAACCTAACACCCCATCACTATAATTGCACCAAAAATGCTATGCAGGCAACCTAACACCCCATCAATATAACTGCACCAGCAATGATATGCAGGCAACCTAACACCCCATCAATATAACTGCACCAGCAATGATATGCAGGCAACCTAACACCCCATCACTATAACTGTACCAGAAATGCTATGCAGGCGACCTAACACCCCATCACTATAATTGCACCAGCAATGCTATGCAGGCAACCTAACACCCCGTCAATATAACTGCACCAGCAATGCTATGCTGGCAACATAACACCCCATCACTATAATTGCACCAGCAATGCTATGCTGGCAACCTAACACCCCATCACTATACCTGCACCAGAAATGCTATGCAGGCAACCTAACACCCCATCACTATAATTGCACCACAGATGCTTTGCTGGCAACCTAACACCCCATCACTATAATTGCACCAGCAATGCTATGCTGGCAACCTAACACCCCATCACTATAACTGCACCAGAAATGCTATGCAGGCAACCTAACACCCCGTCAATATAACTGCACCAGCAATGCTATGCTGGCAACCTAACACCCCATCGCTATAATTGCACCAAAAATGCTATGCAGGCAACCTAACACCCCATCAATATAACTGCACCAGCAATGCTATGCTGGCAACATAACACCCCATCACTATAATTGCACCAGCAATGCTATGCTGGCAACCTAACACTCCATCACTATAATTGCACCAGAAATGCTATGCAGGCAACCTAACACCCCATCACTATACCTGCACCAGAAATGCTATGCAGGCAACCTAACACTCCACCACTATAACTGCACCAGAAATGCTATGCAGACAACCTAACACCCAATCACTATAATTGCACCAGAAATGCTATGCAGGCAACCATACACCACATCACTATAATTGCATCAGAAATGCTATGCAGGCAACCATACACCACATCACTATAATTGCACCAGAAATGCTATGCAGGCAACCAAACACCACATCACTATAATTGCATCAGAAATGCTATGCAGACAACCTAACACCCCATCACTATAATTGCACCAGAAATGCTATGCAGGCAACCTAACACACCATCACTATAATTGCACCAGCAATGTTATGCAGGCAACATAACACCTCATCACTATAATTGCACCAGCAAAGCTATGCAGGCAACATAATACCCCATCACTATAATTGCACCAGAAATTCTATGCAGGCAACCTAACACCCCACCACTATAATTGCACCAGAAATGCTATGCAGGCAACCTAACACCCCATCACTATAACTGCACCAGAAATGCTATGCAGGCAACCTAACATAACATCACTATAACTGCACCAGCAATGCTATGCAGGCAACCTAACACCCCATCACTATGATTGCACCAGAAATGCTATGCTGGCAACCTTACACATCATCACTTTAACTGCACCAGCAATGCTATGCAGGCAACCTAACACCCCATCACTATAACTGCACCAGCAATGCTATGCAGGCAACCTAACACCCCATCACTATAACTGCACCAGAAATGCTATGCATGCAACCTAACACCCCATCACTATAATTGCACCAGAAATGCTATGCAGGCAACCTAACACCACATCACCACAACTGCACCAGCAATGCTATGCAGGCAACCTAACACCCCATCACTATAATTGCACCAGAAATGCTATGCAGGCAACCTAACACCACATCACTATAACTGCACCAGCAATGCTATGCAGGCAACCTAACACCCCATCTCTATAACTGCACCAGCAATGCTATGCAGGCAACCTAACACCCCATCACTATACTTCCACCAGAAATGCTATGCTGGCAACCTAACACCCCATCACTATAATTGCACCAAAAATGCTATGCTGGCAACCTAACACGCCATCACTATAATTGCACCAGAAATGCTATGCAGGCAACCTAACACCCCATCGCTATAATTGCACCAGCAATGCTATGCAGGCAACCTAACACCCCACTACTATGACTGCAACATTAATGCTATGCAGGCAGCCTAACATCCCATCGCTATAATTGCACCAAAAATGCTATGCAGGCAACCTAACACCCCATCGCTATAATTGCACCAGCAATGCTATGCAGGCAACCTAACATCCCATCACTATAACTGCACCAGCAATGCTATGCAGGCAACCTAACACCCCATCACTATAATTGCACCAAAAATGCTATGCTGGCAACCTAACACCTCATAACTATAACTGCTCAAGAAAGGTTATGATGGCAACCTATTTTAAAAGAAGAGGACGTTGTTCAAGTCAGACTTCCGCTTCTTCAACTCATGTTAGGGACCTGCAACATAAGTTGAATGTGCACAAAGAAACTATCGAGCATTTATTTTGGGCATGTCCAGTTACTCGAGCTTTTTGGACAGCAATACAAAACCTTTTAATCAGTAAACATATACAATGCAATGTAGACTTTAAAACGAATGACAAAAGCGTCTAACTCTTCAACTTTAAATTGTACATTAATGACTGCGAAGTATTTTATTTTCAAAAGTAAATATACAAAGACTATTCCCAGTGTTGCAACATTTAGACTACATTTAAACAAAATTGAAAACATAGAAAGAATAATAGCGACATCTAGGGAAAAAATAAGACAACACAACGACAAATGGGAACATTTTGCAGCTCAGAACTGACACGTTTAAAACAACTCGTACAGTGTTGTGGTACACTTCTATTCCTCTCTGCTATTCTTTTCATCTATTCTGTCCTTTCATTACCGTTCTAACAGCCTATCTTCTGTCTCGTATCTAACATAATCTTATTTTTCGAGAGACACAAGTGTATAATAAAACATGTGTTTTGTTGATGTATATAATGTAAAAAACTGCTACTTGTAAATAAATATGTGTGTTATTGTATAACTGCAAATTGAAAAATAAAATATTTTCATAACAAAAATACGGTTGAATGTGGCATGTCTATATTGTTTCACCATACATACTATAGAGATTATCTAACTGCTGGGATCGAATATAGGGAAATCCTTCACGAGTGGTAGACGTGTGGTTCTTTTCACGAACGAGCGCACGCGAGTGAGTGAAAAAACAAAGCACGGCTACCATCAAGTGAAGGATTACCCAATATCCGATCCCAGAAGTTAAATAATATATTTATTACATTTTAAATTACGTTTTTGCAAACAAATATTCGCTTTATTGAACGTTATCGGCGGATGACGTCGACGTCCGCAACACTTTGTTGACGTCACGACTCAACGTCGCAACGTTAGTTATTATTTTGTTCTAAGTTAGCAACGTTAGTTATTATTGTGTTCTGAGTTAGTTATTAATATGTAGAGATTATGAATATTCTTGCACTGAGAAATCCCGATCTTTCACGCATAGAAATGTAATGATTGAAGATCTATATTGTTCAGGAATACAAGGTCATTCTGACAGGTCTGTATTGTTTTATAAATAACAACGTAATTGTTGATATAAAGGTCGACCAGGAAATGCAGCATTCAAGGACCACAGTCAACCAAAGCACGCATCGAAACAAACAACATCGAAACAAACAACAATTACACGGGAAAATAATTTTGTTTTGTTTGTTTTTATGGTGTTTTGAGTCATTTTCAACACATGTAAGGTTATACCCACTTTGCCTGGGTAAAACCAGTACTGTACACCTCTCGCCATCCGTAAGAATCGACACTTCCTCACTTACAAGTCGGGCTCCCAGTGGGATTCGATCCCGCAGCGGTGAGAGGCGAATGTTTACAACGCAACGTCGTTAACCATTCGACCACGGAGACGCTATAAATAACAAGTAATCGCTTCAGGTCTATATTTGTTCACATGTTGATATAAAAGTCGACCAGGAAATGTAGCATTCCAGGACCACAGTTAGTCCAAATCACGCAAGAAACAAACAACAATTACACGGATAACTAAGGGGCAAGGCATGTGACATGACAAACATAAATGGGTTGTCAATAGGGCTATTGTTTGGGGCGCTTGTTTCAGCCAAAGGTTTTTTGGACTTTTCAGACAAAATTCGTCTACTACCTAAATAATTTGTATATCAGTGAAACAGACATTTTTAGTGGTAAATAAAAATACCTTACTTTTCAAAATCGGTTGAGAAATAAAAATGTCATGTGCGAAAGCTGTTTTTGATGGGTCATTTTCAATGCAAAATTCTGCTGCATGAAAAATTTGAAAAAAAAACACACTTTATTTTTAGAATTTTTATCCCAAAATGGTTTTAAATTGTTGGATATTAGTAAATTAAGACACCCTGAAAGTTTTATAGAAAAATATGAAGGCTTACTGAAGTTATTTGAAATTTCTTTATTTTCTGCTGTCCCACCAACAAGGAATTTACATAGGAAAAGTCCCATCAAATAACCATTTTGGCTGTTAAATATTTATTTCTCTACCGATTTTCAAAAGTTAAGTAGTTTTATTTTCCACTAAAAATGCCAGTTATAATGATATATAACTGATTTGAGTATTATTAATATTGCTCAAGTTACTGCAGAAAAACCTTTGGCTGAAACAAGCGCCCCAAACAATAGTGCACTGGAACGGTCAGTGGCAAAACAGCCGCTAGGGTTTTAAAACAGGTTATAGGGTGCACCAAACATCACGGTGATTGTTAAAGAAATAAAATATTTCCAATGGGTTTATATATTCTAAGGGCCGCAGGCCCGCGGTTTCGATGTGTTTCAAGTATCAAACACCAGGTTTTGATCTCGCACAATATAAACCCGCTGGAAATATTCTATTTTTTGGATCTCGCACAATATAAACCCGATGGAAATATTTTATTTCTTATCTAACATGGAGTTTTATGTATCATGAAACACATTTTGTCGAGAACTTGCACAAAATACAAACAAATTCTCACAACTTACATGTTATGCCTATCTCTCAATATCAAACGAGACGAATATACAGCTTCATCCTATTTAAATGTGTTGTTGGAACGTAGCGTCGCTTAAAACAACGCATTTCAATCCTTGTTGTTTTGCATCTGACGTTTAAAATGACGTCTCAACGGTTAACGTGTTTTCTAGTGTTTAAAATGACGTCTTAACGGTTGACGTAAATGACGTCAGAGGTTTATATAGGTTTTTTTCAGACCACCCCAATAACCAATCAACATTGAGTATTTTAATAAACCATGTTAGATAACAGGTATAAACTCTTAAAATACCAAAATTAATCCGCTCAGTTCATAAAAGGTTACTGCTTGGGTACAATTTTTTTTTTATTCAAAATACCATTTCTTTAACAAAATGTCAATATAACAGACTGTTTACTTTGCTGTTATATCTAACTTTTTATTTTATTTTGATTAAACTTTTTTTTATACGAGTGCTAATATAGCCTCAATCTCAATACATAAACATGTTTGACTGTTTTTAGCTGGTAAATTATGTATTTGCGTTACGAAAAGAATGAATTTAACAACGTAAACGAAATTTATTGGCATCATTTTACATTGTGGATCTAACCCGGGCAGATGCTCAATTAAAATACGTGTCTATTTTATAAATCATGAACTGACAATTAGTTCACTCTCCCAGGTATAAAATAAACGTTCACTTACATCGCGGATTAACACCTATTAATCCTCATAAGTGATAATTCTAAACCAACCCACCACACGCTTGGCGAACATTGTACCTCCTAGATCGTTAATTGCAATATTGCAGTGTAGAAAATTTAACAGATTTTAATTTTGATTTATTGGTATTGCGCATATAACAAAAACAAGGTATATCTAATTAAACAATTATAACGGAGGTCGTCATCGATGGGGATCTTAATGACAAGCTATTACGATAAACGGCATTCGTTTAACATGGGGGTATAACATAGTAGAGCATTGAGTAGCTATATGAACCAGTTATATGAGTGCAAAATAGTATATATATAAATTATACAGGTATAATAAAGTTCGTAGACACATTAGACGGAATGGGAGTAGCAGCATGTTTTTGTTATTGCCGACAGAGGCCATCTGTAATTATCTCGGGTTCAGTATGTGGGTTTCATTTATTCTAGTTGTACGTTGGAAAAAAAGACACGGTCTAAATATACAAAATCACTTGACGGGTGTAGATGTATTTAGGGAATCTCTACTTCCAGTTTAATATTAGTGGTATTTTTATTTTGTTGTTGTTGCGACTCTTTCTAAGCATTTAGAAGGAGCATGTGTTCACCTCGTAATAGGTTTAGGGCGGTCGAGGCCATCCCCACATAAAATTTACAATAATTTCAGTATTTTGTAATACGTCATAATGACTCATGAGCAAAACGTTTCAATAGTGGGGGTCTCCCAGGGGTTTTGGTGAACAAGGGAACATGACCATTTATTTTTGGGGAACAAGGGAACATTGCCTGTTATTGGTAATATTTTGGGGGAACAAGGGAACGTTGGAGAACTATTTTTTGGGAACAAAGCAAAATATTTTTGGGGAACAAGGGAACATTGGTTCATATATTTTAAGGGAACAAGGGAACATGGACCCCCTCTGGGAGGGCCTCAATAGTAAATTGTATGTTCACATATATTTCAAATATTCAATGGCGGAAATTAGTGTAACTAATTATATAATTTACAGTTTTCAACTAACAAAATAGTCTTGTCGGAACGTTGATATTTAAGTACGCATTCATAAGAACATTTTGGCATTTACAAATTGTCTAGTAAGCAGTTGTCAGCTTATATGCAGCTGATCTATGATTAATTAAATGAATTAGTGTTTACCTTCCTTTTTCAACCAATCAGTTGCCTCCGATTTTCAAAATATTTGCACCAATTCTTTATGAAGATTTTTCTAACATCGCTCTTCGCGATTAAGGGAGTGACCTATATAGAAACTATCAATAAAGCTATGGTAAACACTAAGTCGGATAGAGTCTATGAAGAGAAATCGTCACCATTAAGAAACCGCGGTCGGTTGCTACCCTTTCGGTTTCTTAATGGTGAAGATTTCTCTTCATATAGCCTCTATCCTCTACTTAGAATTAGACATTTGGGAGAAAAATAATGCATTAACAAAGCTACAGTCATTTTTTCGTCTAGATTGCTCGTCAATAGTCCGTATTACAACAAACTTAAATACGAACAATCTTCAAGTAGGCTATCTAACTTAAGTGTCAACTCCATACAACACCTCGCCCATCAAAAAAAACAAACATCCAGACATGTCAATATAACTCAATATTTGGAAGTCATTCATCGAACAGAAGAATGTATATAATATATGCATTTCACCGTCTCTTCGCGGCATAAAGCATGAATGAAGTATCGTACCTACGCAGGGCGCATGTGTGCACACTTCGTCGTGTTTAAATGGTAAACAAAGACACTTCAGCGACGAAGAAAAATACACAGATATAAAGATGAAAGGTGTGTTTTGTAACTTGAATGTTTAAAACGTTAATGATTCAACAATTTTGTAAGTGAGTTTTAATACACCGTTTATGAAGGCGTGGGTTAACCTGTACTTGTAGACGGACAGGCACTGGTTTATTAACGTCTAATCATATGTAGAGTGCAATAATAATATACAACATATCATATTACAATTTAAAATGTACACATGCCTCTCTAAACGGAGATATCAATTTATATATTAAATAATATCAGTATCACAAGAAATACGCTTAAACTGAAGATAAAACAACAGACCCTATACTTAAGCATGCCATTTTGTAGGCGGGTTTTATGTTTACCAGCTCATGGAAAATTCGGATATTTAAGCCAACACCTTAACGCAGACCATCATTTACTTAATAGATATCGAGTAGTGTCATGATGTATAGATGACGGGGATTTCTTTATTTACACTGTCCCGTTTTATTGGGATGACAGTAGGGTAAGTGTGAGGTTTGGTGCATCCTAGAACCTGGTTTAAACCCCCAGCGGCCTTTTTTGCCACTGACCGTTCCAAGGCGGTAGCCCTATTGTCAACCCTTTTGTGTTTATGATGTCTTATTTGGACTTTTATTCATCTTTAACGTTGTTCTTTGTTTCTGTGTGTTTTTGTGGTTGACTGTCGTCCTTGAATGCTTCTTTTCCTGTTCGATTGATTTTTATATCTATATGAACACTGTCAGCACTATAATTTTCCAGGGAAAAAAGTTCGTCTTTTTCGGGACTCGAACACACGACCTTCTGATTTATGATTATGTGTTCTATCGACTAAGCTAAACAGCTTTATTGAGAAAATGGTACACAAAGTACCGTTTATAAAATAGAAAAATAACTTCAAATATTTGAACGCATCTCCAGATGTTTCAGTATATAGTCCACCATGCACTAAAAATTGCAAAGTGAGCGTTATTATATAAAAAAGAGTATGATAATGGACCTTTAACCACTATATTTTATCAAATTGAAACTCGAGTTTCATCTTCAAAACAAGCTTTATATCTATTTGTTATTTAGTACTGATATCAATAAGCGTGTTTGATATTTATATGCATGCATATTCAGTATTAAAACTGCTACCAAGTTTAACACACATTCGTGTGAATTGGTCCTCTTCAGTAAATAAGACTTTTTGGGCGGTCGTTGAACTGAATGTACTGCATCCGTGACTCATTCATATTCATGACCAGTCCATTTAAGGTGTAGGGTCTGTAGCTTTAACTTCGCGACTTTTATTTTTGGGACAAGACACATACTTTACTTCAAAGTCGGTCCATAAATACATTTAAATTTACAATAATACAACTATATTAAACATGAACTACGTCAATTGAATTCTTAGGATGCAATGTCTACACCATCCTGAATGCTGAGTTGGGATGCGATGTCTATACGCCCGGCTTGCAAAGATGAAATGCAATGTTTACAGCGCCCGTCTTGCTGAGTTCGGATGCAGAATCTTAGCCCATCACCGCGCGGTTTGTTCATTTGAGGAAGTTGCAAAAATCTCTGTCGCGTAGCCATCTATCAAATTAATAATGGATATCTCTCGTGTGCTTTGACGCAATTATCATAATATATTCAGTGTTCACTATGATAAAGAGGTTTCAACAGATGAACCCAAATTAATAGTGCATACTATAGTTGCACATTGACAGCTTTTTATGAGCATTTTATATACGTCGCTACATGATTCATGAATGGTGCAGTTTGTAAACTCGTCCTAACCTTGATGAATGGTACATTTTGCAAACTCGTACTCTGTCGATATATGATTCATGAAAGGTAAAAACTCTTACTAAGTCTATCGCTATATGATTCGTGAATAGTAAACTCGTACTAACTATGTATATTGTAGACTCGTACTAACTATGTCGCTATTGTAAACACGCACTAACTAATTCATGAATGGTAAACTCGTACTAACTCTGTCGCTATTATGAACTCTTTCTATGTCGCTATAGGATTCATAAATTATAAACTCGTACTATGTCGTTATATGATTCATGAATGGTAAACTCGTACTAGTACTATGTCGCTACAGGATTCATGAAGGGTAAACTCGTACTAGTACTATGTCGCTACATGATTCATGAAGGGTAAACTCGTACTAGTACTATGTCGCTACAGGATTCATGAATGGTAAACTCGTACTAGTACTATGTCGCTACATGATTCATGAAGGGTAAACTCGTACTAGTACTATGTCGCTACATGATTCATGAAGAGTAAACTCGTACTAGTACTATGTCGCTACAGGATTCATGAATGGTAAACTCGTACTAGTACTATGTCGCTACATGATTCATGAAGGGTAAACTCGTACTAGTACTATGTCGCTACAGGATTCATGAAGGGTAAACTCGTACTAGTACTATGTCGCTACAGGATTCATGAAGGGTAAACTCGTACTAGTACTATGTCGCTACATGAATCATGAAGGGTAAACCGTACTAGTACTATGTCGCTACAGGATTCATGAAGGGTAAACTCGTACTAGTACTATGTCGCTACAGGATTCATGAATGGTAAACTCGTACTAGTACTATGTCGCTATAGGATTCATGAAGGGTAAACTCGTACTAGTACTATGTCGCTACAGGATTGATGAATGGTAAACTCGTACTAGTACTATGTCGCTACATGATTCATGAAGGGTAAACTCGTACTAGTACTATGTCGCTACAGGATTCATGAAGGGTAAACTCGTACTAGTACTATGTCGCTACATGAATCATGAAGGGTAAACCGTACTAGTACTATGTCGCTACAGGATTCATGAAGGGTAAACTCGTACTAGTACTATGTCGCTACAGGATTCATGAATGGTAAACTCGTACTAGTACTATGTCGCTATAGGATTCATGAAGGGTAAACTCGTACTAGTACTATGTCGCTACAGGATTGATGAATGGTAAACTCGTACTAGTACTATGTCGCTACAGGATTCACGAGTGGTGAACTCGTACTAGTACTATGTCGCTATAGGATTCATGAAGGGTAAACTCGTACTAGTACTATGTCGCTACATGATTCATGAAGGGTAAACTCATACTAGTACTATGTCGCTACAGGATTCATGAATGGTAAACTCGTACTAGTACTATGTCGCTATAGGATTCATGAAGGGTAAACTCGTACGAGTACTATGTCGCTACAGGATTCATGAATGGTAAACTCGTACTAGTACTATGTCGCTACAGGATTCATGAATGGTAAACTCGTACTAGTACTATGTCGCTATAGGATTCATGAAGGGTAAACTCGTACTAGTACTATGTCGCTACAGGATTCATGAATGATAAACTCGTACTAGACTATGTCGCTACAGGATTCATGAAGGGTAAACTCGTACTAGTACTTTGTCGCTACATGATTCATGAAGGGTAATCTCGTACTAGTACTGTGTCGCTACAGGATTCATGATGGGTAAACTCGTACTAGTACTGTGTCGCTACTGGATTCATGAAGGGTAAACTCGTACGAGTACTATGTCGCTACAGGGTTCATGAAGGGTAAACTCGTATTAGTACTGTGTCGCTACAGGATTCATTAAGGGTAAACTCGACTAGTACTGTGTCGCTACAGGATTCATGAAGGGTAAACTCGTACTAGTACTGTGTCGCTACAGGATTCATGAAGGGTAAACTCGACTAGTACTGTGTCGCTACAGGATTCATGAAGGGTAAACTCGTACTAGTACTATGTCGCTACAGGATCCATGAAGGGTAAACTCGTACTAGTACTGTGTCGCTACAGGATGCATGAAGGGTAAACTCGTACGAGTACTATGGCTCTACAGGGTCCATGAAGGGTAAACTCGTACTAGTACTATGTCGCTACATGATTCATGAATGGTAATTTTGTTATTAACTATGCTAACGATTAATATTGCTCTCCTGACATCAGATTCAGCATGAATGAATAAAACGTTGTAAACGAAGTAGTAAATACGAGCAATTAAAAACCTTTCTGAAAACGACACAATCACAATTAAAAAAGACAAATCAAGGTAATTGTTCACTGAAATGGATCGATATGCGTACTAAGCGTTAACATTTATGAACGACATTGTTATTTAAGAGGCTATTACAGTATTGACAAATACACCCTTAACGCGTATATACCATTCAGTGGTATACGAACGTTTCAAGTTTTGGGATGGGTGGGGTGGGTGGGGGTGTGGTGGTGGTGATGGTGGTAGCTTGTCGCGCATGTTAATGAAACCAGTAGCTACATTTATTATTTTATATCCTGTGATAGTATAATTTGGTGAGGGGAGGGTAGGGGATATTCTCTGGTCTCCCTGGCACTTTTATTGGGGACGCCTGACCCCCTGCCTCAACTTTCCGTTCAAACGCCCGAGTATTTGGCGGAAAATATAACAAAACACTGCCTGAATATTTATTTTTATGAGACAATCTCTAGTGTGTGCGAACCTTGAAAAATAAAACACATCTTGATAAAAAGGCGAGTTGATGAATACACATCTATTGTCATAATATTAGACTAGTGTAATAAATAGTGTAATAAATAGTGTAATAGTTGTTTCTCTTAGACGCACGTTTGTATGGCGCTCATTTATAATTTATCCGTAGCAATTACAATATAAAGCTAATAATTAAATGATATATTTTGTGTAAACATATTCAGGCGCTTTTTGTTTTTATATGCAATTACAAAAGTATTGCACCCATTAGGGGACATAACTTTTATTAATCACATAGCACTTCCATGCATGATATTTTACCGCCTTTGTTTCTAAGATTACGGCTTTGAAACCAATGTATTCGTTAAATGAGCCCCGCGTACTTTTGGGACAACATTAATTAGCAATTTACTATTAAACACCGATACACTGAAATTGTAGAATATAATCGGTGGATTGAAAATAACTTGTACCAATAAATAGAACTTTCCCGAATTTACGAAAATGTGCATAATCGGAAATGGTATTCGTATTGAACATTTTGCGTTATTTAAAATAATAATAATATCTTCAAATACCTTTGTTCGAGATCGCTTAACAAGTATTGCGTCTAGTATTGTATATGGACAAAACACAGGGGAATTACTGAGAGAAAAACAAATATCACTGTTAACGCTTGTCAAAAATTGTCAACACTTTAAATTTGTCAACACTTTTTGACACTTGTCAACATTGACCTACACAGAGCTACATTACCGAACTATGGTGGCTGATAGGTGCCATCTCGTCTTTTCGTTATTTCGCCGCGAAATAACGCCGACAGAAATAACTCCAGGCGAAAAGACGACCAGCGAAATAACGAAAAGACGAGAAATAATGCCGAGCTAAATAACGCCGGGCAAAAGGACAAAACCACGCGACTGGTTCTGTGGAGTCCACCTTGGCTCATCCGAGTGTCGGAAGGCGACTAGAAACATTGCACAGGTGTTAGAAGGTGTGGGTTGCTGAGGTGGGAAAGCGTGCTCGGCTACTCACACAACCTAGCGCCCAACACGTTATTCTATCCAAAGCATTCACACGCACTCCTACCCAGCTATCCACACCTCATAGCGACAAGCACGCTATCCTACCCAACCTAACATCGAGCACCCTATCCTACCAATACTACTCATGCCTCTTAACATCGAGCACGCTATCCTACCCAAGCAATTCATAGCACACCATATACAACAGCTACAAACAACTGATCTCATTCCCTAGCTACCCACATCTAGCACCGAGCACGCTATCATGCCCCAGCTATTCACATCTTGCACCGAGTGCGTTATCATGCCCAGCTACCACTCATATCACCGAGGACGCTATCCTAACTTTCTACCCACATGTCCTAGCGTCGAACACGCTGATATGCCCCAGCTATTCACAGTTCCTAGCACCAAACACACTATCATGCCCAAACATTCAACATGTGAGAAGGAACCGAGCACGCTATATTACTCCAGCTACCCACACCTTATAGCACCTGTGATTTGTTTCTAATCGCGGTCCGACACTCGGAAGAACGAAGGCGGACTCCACAGGATCTGGCGGGGTTTTGTCTTTTCGCAAGGCATTTTAATTATTTGTCGTCTTTTCGCTTGGCGTTATTTCGCCCGGCATTTTTTTCGTTAAATCGCTTGGCGTCTTTTCGCCCGGCGTTATTTGGCTCGGCGTTAATTCGTCCGGCGCGTCTTTTCGTTATTTCGCTCGGCGTTTTTCATCTTTCGTTATTTCACCCGGCGTTATTTAGCTCGGTGTTATATCGCTGTGAAATAACGAAAAGACGAGATGTCACATATCAGCCATCATACCGAACACGCAAACATAACGACATACTCGCAGCTTTTAACCATCACCTGCACTTCATTGAACGTTTTTAGATGTATGCAACTACTATTAACTAGGAGAAAAAGCTATAAAAAGCAAGTTCATGTAAAACTGATGTTACGTTACGGTGACAAAATTAGATACACAAGTCAAACAGGAAATGTGACATTCACAGAAGGCAGGCGACCAAAAATAAGCATTCAAAACTAGTCTCGGCCTGTCAAGACTGTACCATGCGTATGTCCTGGTTCTGGATCCGTGTAGCATAGTGTAACGAAGAAATCAGAAGCGGAACGGGTGACCGAGGCTGATTCAAAACAATTAACAATGAAAACAATTAACAATGACCGAGGCTAATTCAAAACAATTAACAATGACCGAGGCTAATTCAAAACAATTAACAATGACCGAGGCTAATTCAAAACAAATAACGGTTACAAGGAGAAAATAGAAGCAAAATAATTGGCCATCACAAACATAACAAGGTTGACAGCAGTGGTACCGCCTTGGAACGGTCAGTGGCAAAAATACCGCTGCGGGTTTTAAACCAGGTTCTAGAGTGCCTCGCCAAGCTATATCCTCTAACAAACTAGGCTGCATTAATAGGCAATATAAACAACACACAACGATGATCATATACATATGAATATAACAACACATAGAAAAACACAAAGTAAGTACTCGATCACTGAAGAGAAGCCAGAGCAGCACGAGAGTTAACCGTTAATGGCACGATAAGGCGATATTTAAGGAAAACGTTAAACGTTACCTTCCTGTTAATTATTTAGATACAAGCCATCATACCGTCCACAATCTGTCGGGTCATCGCACAATCAGTAATGGCATTTGTTCATTTGATTTTAAAACAAACTCTTTATTTTTGTTTATATACTCAGTTGCAAATGAAACTGGACACTTTGAAAATGTTACTTTACACCCTATCCACTTTATCAAGCGACAGTCCCTTAATGATTCGACCTATTGAAAAACAAATGACAACATGATATTGGCAATGAAATGATAAAAGCGTTGGTACCAAACATGGCATATTCTTTTGGAATTTGTCAATTTAATTCTTAAAAAAATGTATACAATTAAATCTAAACAAAACTCAGTGTCCACTTTCCTTTTGCAAACTGAGTATATTTTTAAGGAAATAATGTACTCGAAAATATTTTCATTTTTTGAACATATAAACAGAACAAGCTGGATCTTCCGTGAATTGAAATATGAATGAAACCTGAAGACATTATATATACTCATTTAAAACAAATCCACGCAATCGTGTGTGACGACATTGTGTTCATTTATAAATCATTTAAGGAGATTCGGACAATGTTAAGTATTGTGCACCTGATATGTGCAAATACTTTTGGTATGTGTACTGACTAATACTACTGTGTTTGCCTCTTCTTCGTGTATTATTTATCGTAATACACATTTAAATCGGTTTTAGAGAATGCACCTTTCATGTTCAGCAGTTTAAATGTTAAGTATTCATGGGGTGTAATATTACACTATGTCAACAATGTGCTTATCGAATGGTACAAGGCGATATTAGGCCTGTCCTTTCGGAAAGAAGGTTTAAACAGCACCGAACACACCAATGGTTACCCGTTTAAAGTTTCATTATCGACGGACTGCGCATTTGGCTCGAGCAGGTGAGCAAACGTAGGCTTTTAACGTTGCAGCCGTTATTTGGCGAGTCAGTTTCATACTCTCTTAACATTAAACACAATACTGAAATGGCTTGACACTTCAACATTTATGAATTTTGTGTAACAAAGTATACTTTGATTAAAAGGTCTACTACATGACAGAGTTGTCCTTTCTGTAATTAGTTGTAGCCCCTTTTTGTATAAAACACGTTGAGATACATCTGAAATATTACGTGGATTTAGGTGCATATATTAGTGTAGAATAGGCAATTTTTTGAGTATGCGTTTCTTTATCCTTTCAGTATATTTAAAAATGATATAGATTAATGCGTATTTTTCTTAAACGGCATAGGGTTTGACATTATGCTTGATTCTTGTAAACACTGGACATTAAAATAGAATGTATTGAAAGAGAAAGTTATGGTTTTAGTAAGGGTGGTCCATTAACTTTAAACATAATGTATTGCTTTTCTTCTATATACAAGCAAAAGGGTAAGGCCACAAGTTCTTCCAACATTTATAAAGGCCCGTCCCAACAATATTGTAATTAACAGTTAACAAGACGGCAATATAATTAACATAAAATATTCAAATACATTTTACGGTGAACGAAAAGAGGGGGAAAAGGGAGGGGAGTAAATAGAATAAAGTTCCAGGAAAGATAAAACCAAGAAGGAATGTTTGTAGGGTCCCACCTTGAGCTGGTGTCATGATAGAGTATATAATCTCTAGTCGTTATCAAACCGTTTAGTATCTTTAATGTATAGTTGAACATGAATAAACATAGTTCTGTTAGCTTTATCCGTATAACTATATTTTCCAAATAAAAATACAAGAACGCTAAGCGGATGAAAAAGACTGGTAGCATGAAACAGACGAAGTCGTTCATTTAAATAAAACGGACCTTGCAATGTAGCATATTTTTCTATGGTATCACGGTACTTAAGTGGTTTGACGAACAAACATACAAATTATAAGATTGGGGTCGTAATCGTAATAAGATACTCCAGGGTTCCAGTTATATGCATGTAATGTATAGGAAGAGTTACTATACGTTTACAACATTCTAGCTAATTCAGAACTTGACGCGACATAATATCACAGAATTAATTGAATCAGTAAAACATCTTACCAGCGCCATAATATGGTAGTTCAATCAAGGTAATAAGATGTATCTAAACTCTTTGCAAAGTATAAATATATTACATTGGCAGAACCCACGATGTAGACTATGAGATAGTCACAAGCATAATGATAGTATTGAAAACAAGAAGAAACACGTTGTTAGGATTTTAGTTTTTCTACTAAACTGTTAATTTGTTATGATATAAAATTTATTCAACTTTACATAAACATGTCAGAATTAGATTTGAAAAGAAGGGTCTCCTCAATGAGTTCACTATTTTAAAAGTTCTATGATATCAAGGTATGCACATAGTGTGTACTCTTTTTTTTTTTAGAAACTGGTATAAGATGCAACGAGTGGCTATTTCTAGAACCATTTTATGACACACTCATCAGAATAAAATGCAATGCATGTTATAACATTCAAGGAAATGGAATTGCATTTTAATTGCAGACTATGGGTGTTGAATTTTTAAGATTATAAGAACATGTTCCCTGTTTTGTATGTTACAATTTGAAAATGTCCATTTATTTATGATAAACATACTTGTTTGTTTGTTCGTGTGTATGGTGTTTTACGTCATTGTCAACACATGTAAGGTTATTATGACGGTCGATACTTTTGTGGTGGAGGCAGACCACCCACTTTTCCTGGGTAGAACTAGTGCTGTACACCTCCCGCCATCCGTAAGAATGACACTTCCTCACTTACAAGTCGACCTCCCAGTGGGTTCGAACCTGCAGCGGTGAAAGGCGTAGGTTTACAACGCAACGTCTTTAACCATTCGGCCAAGGAGACGCTTATGCTCCAAACAATAATTATAAGTATAAAATAACAAAGTATAAAATAACAAAGGGCAAAAACTCTAGTTTGAATGAATACAGAGTTACGGTTCTTGTGCTCTGCATTTTCTCTTATTGCCCTTTAGTGCAGTCCCATAAGTACTTTCCAACACAAGAACTTTCTTGACTACTACGTATATATGCATAATTTGCACGGACGGACGGACGGACGGACGGACGGACAAGTCGGCGACTATATGCTCCCTCGAATTTTAGGGGAGCATAATAATGGGTAACCTTGTTTAACTAGAATGGCCTATGGTCCCGAGTCGCTCACCTGTTGACATTTGCCTATTTTCTGTAGACACCACGGTTACAAAAGTGGGCCATATAAAAGAGGCATGGTAAATTCATAGTGTTTTTTAAAGATGTTCCGATATAACTCTATTTTAAACTGGTACCCGCGGGCACGTTTGGAAGAGGACCATAAGCTAATGCTACAAGACAAGACCCCACCTACCCTCCACACACAAACACACACACACACACTTTATATCAGTTTATGTTAATCACGTGATCTCTTGAAAGGAGCAACATTTAAATCCCAGGTCACCATTTAAACTTGACAGAGGACCATAAGCTCATGCTAAATGCAAAATGTGACATCTAGATTTTGTCGTTTTTAGGGGTGTTCATAAAAAAAGAAAGACCTATATAACACTAGATACACGTGTTACCATCGGGGCGAGCCCAGATTTTACCCGAGGGTCACCGTTTGAACAATATTGGTAGATGACCATAATGATATGCTACATACAATATACGACAGCTTTATACCTTGCGGTTTCAGAGAAGAAGAGGTATGTTTCCCAAAAAGACATGTTTTCTCAAAATAAGTCTATGTACAACATATGAAATATACAGAGGATCTTACACGAGTACTCATTCATTACTGAATTTATTGAACGAGTTGGCAAAATGATATAATGCGAGGCTCTTGTCGAGCATTATATCATTTTTGCTAACGAGTTTAATACATTTAATAATGAATGAGAACGAATGTTAGATTCTATTTATCACATAACTTTTCATGACTTTTATTGCATTTTGCCTGTCGCTTTTTGACAGCGCATACTAGGCTTATTTGCATACTTATATAACTAGTGGTATATCGAAAATATAGAATGGTGTTATTCCACTCCCACACCGTAAGTTATGCGATAAATTATAAGATCAACTATGTTATGCTATAAATCAATTACAAAATTACAGTTTTAGTACTAGTAAACATTGAAAAGTTATTACCCAGTGTCCGGCTGTCTGTTTTACATCGCCTGGTCGTCGTGACTGTAGATTACCCAGTGCGCCCGGTCACCGTGACAGTAGATTAGCCAGTGTCCGGCTGTCTGTTTCACATCGCATGGTCATCGTGACTGTAGATTACCCAGTGCGCCTGGTCATCGTGACTGTAGATTAGCCAGTGTCCGGCTGTCTGTAGCACATGTCAGCATGATGTAGCACAATCAATTCTGCATCATCCGCGGATACTTTCACAAAGTAGTTCTACAAATGACGTATTTACGTAATTAACAGATAAAATACTAGTAATTCCGTATTGTATTAAAGATACATTATTGTTCAGATGCGGACTTTAACATGAAAGAATAAAACATAAACTTCTAGAACCATATTTGGTAACGGTTCCGTCAGTGGTATAACTCGGAGTACCAGTCGACACTAAAACCGCCAACTATGCTCAACAAAGTGCGGTGTTTTTTTATTCTGAAAACATTTCCAGTCATATATGCAGATGTATTAACAGTGTATCAATTTACACGCGGTATTTTACAATACAACATGTAGTTGTTTGGCAATGTCATAAATAAAAACATTTATTAATAAAACAATGGCTATTATTAGTCACGGCATGACGGTGCAGATTTGTATTTGTAACGTATTTCGACATTACACATATATTTTCGAGATGACTAACTTCTCTCAACGATTTAATACTTTTCAGTTTGGCTAATATCTTGAATCGGATATCTGCGATAAAAACCTAGGTTGCAACAAATAATCGACTGATCAAAGCCTAATTAACGGTATAATTATTACATAAACTATTTAAGCAATGCTGAAACCGCAAGAATGTAAGAAGCAAAACTATAACGCTATTGTCGCGACGAATTCTATTTCAACAATTCATGAACGCAAGCTATCTGTTTTAAGAGGATATATGATTACACGATTCGAACATTCTAGTCATATTTGTGACACGGCATGTCGACAAGAATTTACCATGTTCATCATATCGCGTCCGCAATGACCATATATGTATAAAACTCTACTGTAATAGATACTACTCCCCTGAGTAAATGCGATACAATATATGACACAATATGTGCATGAGGTATACACTACTCTAATTTTATAATCGATCACCCAGGTTTTTTTTGAAAATAACAAGAATACTAAAAACTGGAAATCACCGAAACACATACCAATATTTATTAAATATGATTTTTCAACAATGTAATCTGAAAAATCACTTTTTTCAGATTACATTGTTGATAAAATTAATAAAATATTGGTATGTGTTTCGATGATTTCCAGTTTTTAGTATTCGTGTTATTTTCAAAAAACCTGGGCAACCGATTATAAAAGTTGGGTAGTGTATATACTCAAAAGAAATAGAAACGCATACTGGGTATTTCCGCTATATATTGTATCTTAATATGCTACTGCTAATCGAATGGTACAAGACCTGTCCTTTCGTAAAGAAGGTTTAAACAGCGCCGAACAAACTTTAAAGTTTCATTATCGACAGAATGCGCATTTGGCTCAAACAGGTGAGCAAACTTAGGCATTAAACGTTGCAATCTCTTAACATTAAACACAATACTGAAATGGCTTGATTTTTCAAGCAAAACTTCAACATTTATGAATTTCGTGTAAAAAGTATACTTTGATTAAAAGGTCTACTACATGGCAAAGATATTCTTTCTGTAATTAGTTGTACCAAACACGTTGAGATATACCAGGGCCCGTATTCATAAAGCAATTTAAGTGGACAATATTACTTAAGTCAAAATTTAAGATTTTTACATATTTTTAAATATCCGTATTAACATCTCAGGGACACTATCAACCATCTATTTTACGGTAAATATTTAGCTGTAGGTTTTATTTATCCATAACCTTATTAGCAATATTAAGAAACGTTTTAAATCAATAGAAAAAAGTGTTTAAGAAATTGATAAAAGTTGACTTTTACATAAAGTTAATATATTACAAAGAAGCTTTATGAATACGGACCCTGGAATATTACGAAGAATTAGATGTATAACATAGTGTAATATAGGCAATTTGTTGATTGTGCGTGTTTTTTTTCCTTTCCGTATACATACCATGAAAGTAATCGCTATGCAATGTGCAACTGTCGAATGTGTGTTTTAAAGGGACTGGAGGCGATCTGGGAGAATAATGGGTGTCATTCCCAAATATGAGTAAAATCATCATAATGTGTTTCAGTCCCATAAACTATAATTATTGTTAATGAAATAGTTTGGTCGGGAAAACTCCACGACTCGGCTAGTTTATTAGTATTAGTTATTTTGCTTTAAGGATATACTGCATTAATGTTTGTGATATAACTGTACTTATAGTCTTTTATATGTAAAACTGCTAGGAATATGAATCCGATACGAAATAATATTACCGATTTAACAGCAAAATACACCGAGTCGTCGTGTTTTCCAAACGTTTTCATTACTAATAATTCAACCGAACTAAATATACGGCTTACACACTGAACCACTTGAAAAACGATATATATACCAATACTATAACATTTACGTGAGTCATATATACGAGTATCATAATTTCATCAATAAAATAAACAATTGTATGAAAGCATTTATGAATTAAATGTCAACACCAAAGCAGACTAGAATCAAACATTGATGAACATCGACGTTACGCATGGCTGCACAATACGTTAAGAGTTTGCTATTGGTTTAAACATATTTTATTTCTCATTATTATTACAACATGGAATCAGTACACAATAGCAGAAAAAGGATTAGAACGAAAAAGAGTTTGCTATTGAACTGTTCACAGTTGGTGTTTTGCCCTCCCACCCCACACCCACCTCCCCCCCGCTCCAAATAACTGAAACGTTCCTATGCCACTGAGGTAAATTTAAGTGTAAACACAACATTCCAGTTCAGATGGTCACCAAACCTTACTTTTCAAAATCGGTTGAGAAATAAAAATTGCATGTGCGAAAGATGCTTTTGATGGGTCATTTTCAATGCAAAATTCTGCTGCATGAAAAATTTGAAAAATGTTTTTTTTAAGATTTATTATCCAAAAATTGTTTTAAATTGTTGGATATTAGTAAATTAAGACACCCTGAAAGTTTTATAGCAAAATATGAAGTATTACTAAAGTTATTTGAAATTTCTTTATTTTCTGCTGTCCCACCAGCAAGGAATTTACATAGGAAAAGCCCCATCAAAAAATCATTTTGGCTGTAAACTATTCATTTCTCAACCGATTTTCAAAAGTAAAGTAGTTTTATTTACCACTAAAAATGACAGTTCCAATGATATATAACTGATGTACGTATTATTTAAATTGCTCAAGTTACTGCAGAATTTTTTTTGGCTGAAACAAGCGCCCCATACAATAGTCCCATAGGGCGAGGGTAAATAAAAATTTAAATTACGATAAACATGGTGTCTTATTTATTATTAAAACTTGTGCACGACTAACTAACCCCTAGGTCATTTACGATATCATTTCTCTGTTAATTTATTCTCGAGTTTAATAACGTTTTCGGTTTTTAAAGTAACACACATGTATCTTTCCAATGGTATATTATAATATTACGACACCTATTCCCTTGTTTAACATAAGTTATCAACTCTGGTCCATTTCACCGAGAATTTAAACGTCTTTCATATGGGCTCATTTTAAAATAGAGAATATCTCAAATATAACCGTCTACACTATCCACTATAAAAAAAAACATTCAACTGATTTACATTAAAATAGCAGTAACTTGTCAAAACAGCCTAGGAAACATGAGACTGCAGACTTTTTGTTTCTCTTGAACCAACCACGTGGCATTCCATTACACTCTGTTCTACAGCGCTTATTAGTTTATACTGTTTTTCTCCGACGATACATAATTCAGTTATGGGAACCGTGACATTAAGTTGTAAATATGATGTTTGTATTATACTCTTAACAAATTGTTAATCGATATACCAATACATTTACAGATTGAGTCGCTTATTTTGGCGAGCTCTCTTACAACTGTCTGGACCGATACTACGTTGTTTCTAGTCGATACGTGGTCAAAAGTTGCGTTTTGGCAAAACGTTATCACTTTTACACACACAGGAATGGACATTCCAGGGCCACTCTCCATTTACATCTACATACAGCATATGCAGAATGGGCATAGCATCCTCGCCTGCAGAACCTGCAGAATGTGCACTGCTCCATGTTTTGCTGGAGCCACGATCATTGTTTTCTGCCACCACTCAAGTAACAATACAATTATCGCATGCCTGAGAGTACGTTCTATTGTCCAAAGTCATGGCATGCGATACATTACATTTATCGCATGCCTGAGAGTACTTTCTATTGTCCAAAGTCGTATGATATATTCAATACAGGAAAACGAAAGTGTACTGATATTTCGTATAGGTTTACCACCACCAATTACATGTAAACCTCCGAGGTGTAGTCGAATGTAGTTCCTATAATAAAAAGTAATCCCTCCTTTTTCGATAGAAATGGGCATTATAAGTAGGGAAAAACTGCCCATTTCTATTCGATTTTGTGGTTATATGTATAAGAAGCGTATTAATAGGTTTTACTGGATCACTGATGAACATTTTCGAAATTTCGACTCTATGCTTACACTTTGTGAGCAATGAAAACAGTCGATCAATAAAAACAGCTGTACCCTTGACCTGTTTAGTAAACAAACAAGAACTTTCTTACATGTCTTGTGACCCCACGTTTTCTGGTGATTTTTCAAGTGGAAAAATAGTTTTCTATATGAACATTACACTGCTGCATTATCCATACTTGAGTTGAATTTGCAGCAAATCAGTAATATGTGACACTTTAACATTGGTGTCTATGGGGAAAATAATTGGTGCTTTCATACCTATAACGGCACACTTTTCAGATATCATACAAGGGGGCGAGACTAGCGATAAAACAGTTATAGAATATAGATGAAAGTATCTCGGCTTACGCGTCGATATATTGCATGATATATGCTCGTAACACCTCGTTGGACATTATATAACTAATACATAACGTTGTTCTTTGCAGATATGCGCGACACGTACATTCATACAAATAAACACGCTAGTATTAACTGGTCAGGCATACACGATTTCGCAACGTAATTGCATTGGCAATGTGGATTTTTTTCTTCAATATCGCTGTTTTTGCAAGAGGGAAAAATATAAAACTGTTGCAGGGTTCAAGAAGCTGGGGCAAAACATTGCGCTTTGCCTGGTGCCCTTGGGCAAGTCATCTTTTTCGTCCGTACAAGAAAGAAACTCCCATTTATTTCCATTTATCAGCAGATGTGAATGGTCAGGGACGGGTAGTTTTTTATATGTTGATGTTCAAGTGGCAACTACCCGTTACAAGTACACTTGAATATGATTATTTTTGTTAAATATTCTTTCTGCCAGAGGATCAACATTCGCACTTAGCGAGCCCTTGATACAGGATATTGGCATTTTAACTGTTTTTAAACATATAAATAAAGTTTCCTTTTAAAAGGAACGGCTTGCCTTGTTAGGTAGGTGGGAGCAAAAAGGAGAATCTCATAATATAATTAGTTTCAGTACTGTTAATATAACAACAGTTCGCTTATAACAGCATAACATAATAAGCCTCATCTTGTAATATTAATAACTTTGACACCAACCTATACAATATACTATACTATGGTGGAATCACTACGTAGTTCCGGTTCACTCAAACAAGCGTTAGCTGTGGAGCAGTCTATTGTATCAGCTATGTATGTGGAAGTATCCATTTAAGCTAAGGTAAATCAAATCGACAAATCTACATTTAGATTCTATTAGTAATGTATTCTGTTTCAATTTAAAACAAATATACTAATACATACACAAAGAAGGACATTCAACATAAAATAAATACTACATATGTTCATGAACATAATCACTAAATAATGATGGAATATCAAATTGAAAGAAATTAGCGTAAAACGTGTCAACAAACGTGTCAACCCTATCTCCGGAATTGGACCACTCTTTGGCGGGAAAACTTACACAACCGAAACAAGCTATTTGTGTACAAAAAAAACAAGCGCCAATCGGTATATAATCAATAACTTTGATAAGATAAGTTCCTTTACCTGATTGGTGCGCAGAAGAAGCGCATTGAAATACCGGTCACGTGACTATCGTCGCACTGACGTATGCTTTGGCACAAACACATTTTCGTTAGTGTAGGCGGTAAAGAGTTGGGGACTATTTTACTTTACTACACACATGTTTAGGATTCTAAATCTTGAATACATGTAATTTTTACTGTTTTAAATAATGAAGCAATTTATAGTAGATAACTAAACATAAATATTTGTGTTTAAACAAGAAAAAATGAAGACACCTATTCGTACTCGATGATCAGTCGAAATGGTTCGGTTGTAAACAAATCCCATAGTTCTTTAAGCGAAAGTACACAGATGAGTGCGGAAGCGCCGTCTGTGGGATATAATGAGAAGAAGCGAGCATCACCGGTGAAAATCAGCCCATTGAAAACAATGCAAAATAGGCTATATTTGGAGATCAGTCACAAGTTCCACAACATTCGCTCGCTTAAAGCTGTACACGCCCTATTTTAACTGGTAATAACTCATGAATATGAATGAGTCACGTGTCAAGTAGTTTCAAATCGACGAACACCCCAAAAGTCGGTATATAAGGAGAAATCGATGCGTAAAATTTCACATTTTTATTTAGCCTCCGTACAGGTAACATCGATAAATATACGGCTCCAAAATATATGTGATTAAAAAACAGTTGCCCGGAACGGGACTTGAACCACAGCCTTGCACTTGTAAGTTTTGAAAGTTGTCGGCTGAACCACTAGACCACTGCTATTTATTGGTATGTTGTAGCAGTTTTAACACTAAATAGGCATTACGTAATAACAAGCGCGAGCATACAAACTCATCAAGCGCTAAATAGAAAGTCGAGATTTGGTTGATTTGAGTATTAGTTTCCTATTAATAACATACAGTGTTACACCAGGCAATGTTAATTTACACTTGCGACAATATGGACTACATATTTATTGATCAATCTTTAGTTGCGTTCAAAGATGTTAAGTTATTTTGCCTCATAATAAATGATAGTTAGTATACTATTTTCTCAAGAGGCGTTGTAGTTCAGTGGATAGAGCACCGGACTTGAAATCAGAAAGTCGTGTGTTCGAGCCCCGAAAGAAGCTAACTTTTTTTTTCCTGTAAAAATAACTGTTACCTGTGAAAAGGTACGATGTGTCCTGGTCGATGTATATACATTGAATGATTTCCTACGCTATATTTGCTCGCTTAAATACCCGATTTCGACATGAGCTGGTGAACATGAAGTTACAAATAAAGACACGCCTACAAAGAAGAAATCGATTGATATAGGGACTCTGTAGCTTTAAATACACTTTAATTATGTCAACTAAACACATTTGGCTCGCAAACGGTTTCATATCTGGAATAAACACCGATTCAATTTTTCAACATTTAGCGTCATTCAGTCACACTATGCGTATTTTAAAATAAACATCTGTCTAAACCACATCTCTACCTGACCTCTGTGCTCATACCCTCCAAAGAAATAATCCTGACAAACTCAGTAAATACTTACTATTCATGACAACAGACATAATACAGCTTAGATTTAACAATGAAATAAAAACTAATCTTGGGAAAAATACATGCAAACTAGAAACTTTGGAATTTTTCAAGGAACTATTTTAGCACCCTACGTCCGGAAGTACTTCCTGACTGGTCTGACACCGGGTCGGAGAACCAGACTAAACGGAAACAAGCGTCTATCTGTGTAAAAGAAGCGGTTACTTCCGCTGAAACACCGAAATGAGTACATAGGCTAGCACCCGAAGGTGCAAGCCAATAACGTGGAACCAACAATAGCCATTTATTACGACTACTGAACTGTTGAGGCTTCGCTAATCACGGATACCAATGTTAGATCAACCCTAAAGGATACACACTGATCGTGTAGGTGTAACACGTCCATTGCTTTTTGCATTGAGTTGTGCGTGAATTAAAATTTAAATGCCATGTTGTCATTCATATCTAGGCCTAAATTAAAAATATTTATTTATTTTTAATAACTTACATTTTCATCACAAATGACACATTTGCAGCCAAAAAATCCACAGAAAAATGGGGGTCATGTATCTTTTAAGAAAGAACTTGTCTCATGAATGAATGCTCCCTTTAAAAACATAAACTCTGATGCCAAAATATTGTATTCATACACTCATTTCCTTGTAAGCAAAAACATTTAAAAACTCACAATTTTAACACGACACTGCTTGAAAAATGTAACAAATAGATCAACAATGTGATATAAACCATCAAAATTAGTGAAATGCTTTTTGTTTACAAAAAGAAATGAAAAATATTTACTGACCGCCATTATGCGATGCAATGGGTGTGCTACACAAGTACTTTTACTTTTTGTTGTCTCATAGTTCGTCAGACGCCATTTACACGATTAATGTCGATTAGTGTGTACAACGAAGCAGCCACTACAAACAGAAACACAAGGCACTCAAACCTTCTGATTGGCTGTGCCATTTTCGAGCCAACAATCGGATTGACCTACTTCACATTTCTACTGCCATCAGATTGGCCGAGGTCTTCAATTCTCAGCACCTCTAATCTTCTATGGAAACTTAATCATCTTCGATGGAATTCTTCTCTGAATCAACTTTACAGTAATCTTCTTTGGACGGGATGTGTATAGAAATTACTGGACTCAACCGCAACGTCTAATCTTCTTTGAAAATCTCGCCAAAAGACCTAGTGTCACATGACGAAGATGAATAAAATTTAGTTTTGCGTGAAATGGCAGACTTTTTACTTTTGTGTTTTGCCACTGACGTTCACCGCTGAGATCACTCTTGTTAACACCGTATAATGTATTTGCAATGTCATTTATACATATGTACATTCTTGTTTTTTCTTAGTTAAGATGTTTTTCTACAACGTCGGTGGCCTTTTATGATTTATGTATTGTTTTTTGTAATTGGTTTATTAACGGATGTCATGGCGTTTCTGCTGAGGCTCAGGCAATCTGGGTCTGTAGCTCTATCTTTAAGTGTTACGCTGCCGTCCTGTCTTATTGCACACTGAAATGTCCCAGGCTTCCTGCGGTTTGTGCTCAACCTTTGGCGAGGATTGTATGTGATTATCAAAAGGCCAATGGTTGTGTCTGTCTGGAGCACACCAACTACCAGTAATATTTGATCACGATATTACATTATTAACTGTTATCACACAGGTCACATTGAGATCGATCTACCTCATATTATCCTGGGAACACCGTGCTGCTTCCTCGATGTCTGACTCCTTGCACGATGTTCCGTTTGTATTTATTTTCAATCGATTGTTGCAAAACAATTTAAACGCTTCATTCGCTCGGTTCCAATGCGGAGATGCATGCAAAACTGTGATCATGTTCTTCATTGTATATGTCGTTGTAAGAAAGAACACTAGTAGAGATGTCTAGAGACAGCAACAGTCACCTGTTAAACGTCCAGAGCAGTTTTATATATGTCAAAGTCAGTCAAGATGACTTAGAAAGCATATTAATTAACGTTTGGGCGCTTTATGGTTGGTTTGTTTGTAAGGTGTTTTACGTCATTTTCAACACATGCAAGGTTATATATGATGGTCGATTTTTGTTGTGGTGGAGGCAGACCACCCACTTTTCCTGGGTAGAACCAGTACTGTACACCTCCCGCCATTCGTAAAAATCGACACTTCCTCACTTCCTTTTTTTTTATGGAGATAGAAACTAAATTAACTAAACGTAGATAGAAAATAACAGGAAAAAAACGCATTCAAAACAAGCAACATGCAACAAGTACAAGAATAAATAATAATCTAAAAGCAAAGTACGTGATATCGCACAAATAAAATGGTTGTCAACAACGGGTACCGGCTGGGAACTGTCAGCGGCAAAAAGCTAGCTTCTAGGGTGCACCAAGGCTCATATTATATCAGTCTCTATCCAGTTTAACAGGGCTGTCTAATAAATTCCCGCCAGGCTGTATGTATCCTCTACTAAACCAATCGTGAACGCTCGGCCAATCCCGTCATTCTTCGGGATCCCGCCTCGTGTGTATCACGGCGCTTCGGTTTGTTCAAAATCTTGACATTCTGTTAGCCGGAAGGCAACGGCACAGAAAATAGTGCAATGTTGCTAAGCTGATGCAACATAAACAATATGGCCGCTAGCCACACGTGTTGATATATAATTTGCGTTGAGTGTTTGTTTTTTACAATGCAGGTTTTATCACTGCTTTCATGTAAATAAACTATTGATGGAGCAATCGGCAGAATAACATTGCAACATTTAGATGATAACTTTGATTTTGAATGCAAATTTGTTTTGGCGGGAATCTAAGCCGCGATGACGTAACCAATATGGAAGCCTGCGTATTACATTAGAGTAATACTGTGAAGCAGTGCGAGATGTTGCGAATGCTACTAAACTAGGCAGCATTAAGTGATAAAAGTAAAACACAAAAATGATCATGTATATATGAATATAAAACGAAAAGCACAGAAAGCCACAAAGAAAGTACTCAACGACTAAGACAATCTATGGTAACAAAAGACAAGATAATATAAGTCAACGGAGCACATTTTTATCCAATGAAGTAAAGTCAAACATAGATATGCTAATGAGGTTGGAATTATTATATACTCGGTAAAAAAAAGAAATGGACCAAAAGTTAGAATTGAAGTTGTAAATCAGAAAATATGCACGACTATTAAAAGCATATATCGTTGAATTGGTACGCATTACATGTATACATCAAAATTCAAAAACTTTTTTTAATTCGAGCCTAAAATGATACCACATACAGAAAACGCGGAGAAAAATATTCTAGCAGCGAATCGACTCAATGTCGAATGCAATGCATATTTTTTACACAGACCCTTGGGTATTTTGCGATATTCTTCTTGATAAGTGTGCGTTCAAATTGAAAAACGGTTTTCAGGTTTACGTTGTTTACAAGCGCTTCTATCCAGTGATACACGCACTTCAAAATTACGACATTCGTTGTGTCTCGTTTATTATTAAAATATTTGCACGATTTTAACACTGACCCCTGGGTCATTTACGATATTATGTCTTTGTCAATAAATTCTCGAGATGAATAACGTTTTCGGCTTTTAAAGTACCACAACTGTATCTTTCCAAAGCTATATGAATTATAATATTACGAGCCTTTTAATTTGTTTAACATCAATTATCATCTCTGGTCCATTTTATTTTTTTTACCCAGTCAGATAAGAATGATCATCTTCGACGCTTGATTGTAAATGCAAACGTATTGACCGTTTGTGTAGAAACACATTTGAAACTGGAACCACGCGACCGTAATTTTTTAATTTTTTTATTAAAGTAGTTCTGACCATCCGCATTTAGTTCGTCGATATAATGATGAAGTTTCCCTCTTTGTTTATATATAAATGTATTGTCTTTCTGCCTTTCTGTATATCTTGGATAGCAGATGTTCCTGTCTCAGTCAATCAGAAACCTTACCAGTGTATCGGCAAAAATCAAACTTTGTTCAGCAGGACTGTTCTAGACGTTTGTCTTGAAAACAAGCAAGCGTCGCAGATGATCTAGACTGATAAGAATGCATGTTATAAAGATGGTATTAAAGGGACACACGGCAATCTTGGTTTTTTGAAAAACTCATGGCGTCCGCTTAGTTTTTCTTTATAACTTGCTTTTATTCAATCATTAATATTAATTATAAGAACAATTTAAAGCAAATAATGTTTGCATATTATTAACAACTGTAGATAATATTGAACAAATACTTTATTTAAACCTATGATAAAATCAGACGAAATCAAGGAAACTCAAAATATTATTTAAATATATGCAAGCATGTTTGAATTCAAGATGATCACGTGACTGGATTAATAAATCAAGATGCTAATTTCAATGTTTGATAAACACTTCAGGATTGCCATGCGGCCCTTTAATTAAGTAAAACATCACATAACAAGATTGTAAGTTATTTTACAGACATCGTCTTAACAATGGATGTGTCATGTATGAGTCTACTGTGATGATAATGTAAATACATGTAGTTATGCATTCATTATAAACGATTCGATAAAGCATAAATTATAAAATAGTAAATATTAATTTTACTTGCAAGGTACTGATATATAACAAATAGTTTTAGGTTTTTAATATTATCTCATAGCTCCGTGTAGAGCCACTTTGATAACATGTATTGTAATTGTATGTTAATTAAAGGGACACGAGGCAATCTTGAGTTTTATATCAAGCATTAATATTAGCACCCCGATTTATTAATCCTGTATCACCTTGACTTTAAAACTTCCTGCATATAATTAAATAAAAAAATTGAAATTTCAACTTCCTTCGTTATTCAACAAAAAAATAAAAATACATGTTAGGTGAAATATAAACAATCGTTAGTAATATAGGTAAAAACAATTTTCTTTCAACTATTCTAATAATTATTCTAACACGACCTGCGCAGTTTTTCATATACACAAAGACGAGAGACAACTCTATGTTATTTTACGGTAAAATACGGCTGTTCCGTTAATTCCCCGAGTAGTTTTCATCCTTTGAAAGCGCCACGTTACATGACGTCACTTTTTAAACCGTTAACGTCACAGAACGAAAGTAAACACGCGTGTAACATACTGTACCACGCAGAACTTTACATACGGGGGCGCCCAATGGAACTGCCTGTAAAGGTTTACCACCACCAATTACATGTAAACCTCCGAGGTGTAGTCGAATGTAGTTCCTATAATAAAAAGTAATCCCTCCTTTTTCGATGGAAATGGGCATTATAAGTAGGGGAAAACTGCCCATTTCTATTCGATTTTGTGGTTATATGTATAAGAAGCGTATTAATAGGTTTTACTGGATCACTGATGAACATTTTCGAAATTTCGACTCTATGCTTACACTTTGTGAGCAATGAAAACAGTCGATCAATAAAAACAGCTGTACCCTTGACCTGTTAAGTAAACAAACAAGAACTTTCTTACATGTCTTGTGACCCCACGTTTTCTGGTGATTTTTCAAGTGGAAAAATAGTTTTCTATATGAACATTAATTACACTGCTGCATTATCCATACTTGAGTTGAATTTGCAGCAAATCATTAATATGTGACACTTTAACATTGGTGTCTATGGGGAAAATAATTGGTGCTTTCATACCTAAACATAGCAGCCTGATTACCTTGACCTCCTGTAAACATACCAGCCTGATTACCTTGACCTCCGATATAATATAGTGCCCCCACAATAGCGTAAACTTGGGGTTATTGTCGTGTTACACATCAAGATTGCATTGTGTCCCTTTAATATAAGCGATGAAACTGAAATACAACATTTGTATCGTATTGCATTATATTGTTAAAAACCGGTGTCTAACAATTTAAAAAAAAAAGATAGTGCATGTACGAATTATAATTTGTCGTTGTGGGTTTTAAATATTTCGAATGAATTGTTATATTAATCCATCACAAGACACCACAAACTATATTGAGTTTCTTCTTTTATTTGCAATAAGTGCAGAAGTCAAACAAGTTAAACGGTTCTATTGGGCGAAAATTACAGGGGTTAACATTGCGTTATCATGCAATAGTTACAAAAGAAACACATTTCAAACTATCCGATTACTTATGTCAACTATTTCACTCCCTGCTGCGACTTTGTGTCCTTAAAACCACATATTGTTTCCAAATATTTTAATATACAATTACAGTTCCTAAACAGTATCGCATCCTAGTGAAATAAATAAGCAAACAAACGGCGACGTCTCTGTACGAAACCACGAAAACATTAGAAAGTTAGTTGTTTTCTAAATGAACGAGGCAACTGAGTAAAGAATGTGCACATATGCGAGCAATTATTGCGGTTTTTATGCTATCTCATGTTTTCTATTTATTAAAGAAAGTTGATGGTTTATAGTACAGTATTACAAAAGAATTCGTTTAACAGAAATGCACGTGTATCAATATTCAGACATTTCATGATAAAAACACGTACGTGTTTAAATGTACAAAAGTAAAATACAGATGCATTGGTCCCAAAGTCTGAATCACAAAGGGAAAAAAACATAAACCTCAAATGGCACCACTCAGTAAATATATTGTGACAAAATTTAATTAAAATCATTCTATTAATTTCGAAAATTTAACCCCTCTATTTAAAATTCGCGTTGGCCGTCTTGAATTCCAGCAACCGATGAAAACACAACTTAATAAAAGTCAACATAAAGAACATACGAGCATACTACATATTTATTCCGCAAAACAAATTTAGATAATATAATACATGTCATTTCCACAGACGGGATACAACGCCATGTATGTTCGGAGTCAATGATAAAGTGGCACAGATATGACCAATAATAATGCTGCAAAGTCATTTGTAAACAAAGTCGGTGATAAAAATAAAGCAAATTTGATGGGAACATACGCTTATAGGCAATCGATTTTCAATGAAAAGGGAGTTAATTTAAAAATTACAAAATTTGGAACTTCTGAGTTTGAGAATAAAACTCGTTTGTGACCACATATCAGCGGACAGAATGGGCAATTCTTGTCAATGCCAAACATTAAATTTGTTCGAAGCAATACGTTTGTATAATGAAATAAGAAATATATGATAAATGCAATATATGCCTCGAATTATACTCACGAGTTTTCCATATACAACTCTTTTTAAAAGATGTGACCTCTGGGACTTGGTCAAATTTGACCACAGGATCACTATATGAACAGGAGGACTATATACTGTACATATGGCCAAGGTACTGCTATATTCGAAAAGAGATTTCAGAGAAGACATTTATCATGTTTAAAAAGAGCAACTACAGAAACATTGACATGACATCTGATTATAATTGACTAAGCGGTTTCGGAAATCATGTCGTTTGAACTGTCCTTCATTTTGGCGAATGTCTTGTAACACCGACCATCTTCGCTAACAAACAGCAACGAAAAGCAAATCTGAATAGCCGTACCTAAGGAACATTGTGAACACGTTTCATCAACATCCCTTGGATGTTTCAGTTTGCCAACTGACGGCAGAGTACCGAAGAAATACCACCATCGCATAAGCTCGTACATGGATTTTGGCCAGTAGAGCTACATCTCAAACCAAGAGCACTGATCCTCATGGAAGTAAAAGGTAATGTAAATGACGATGCTTACATTGAATAACGGGTAAGGAAAAGCTTGAGTGACGTTTAAGTTCGAATGTGCTAATATATGTTCAGGTTAAAAAAGTAATAGACTCAGGTTTATTTTTTTCCTGTCTAGACTCGTAAATTGTTACTATTGACAGTTCATTTCCACTGATATTTTTTGTCGTACACATCGTCTATAAAACGAAACATTTGAAAAAGTGTCCGGCGGCCAAGATAAATATGTCCACTGCATTCGTACTATTAAACTCGATTGAATAGATTGAATTAGATCCTATAGTAGCGTTAACAGCTAAGGCCATATTGCGACTTTTCAGCTTCCATTGGTGAAGGAAGACCCCCCCCCCACCCCCCCCCCCCCCACCCCCCGGTGCACCACCGCCCCAGGTATACGGATAAAACCACGTCGGAGCGATACGACGAACGCGGATCACCCGCCAGTGAAAATAGTTCCTTGGTGAGTCTAAAACGTCTTCGTTATGGACATTTCCTTTCGTTTTTTTAGCAATATTCTTTTGGCAGTAATTATATAGTTCAACAATTAAATAAGAAATAAATTTGGCGTTCAGTAAGTGATGCATTCGGTATTGAAACAGCATTTCAGTTGTACCGCAGCACTGTGTCTCGATAGTTCGAGTCTTATTTCTTCCGACGATGTTGATCAGCATGTTTTTTTTGTGTTTAACTAGCAAGACAAATGTATAACAGACATTTGAAAGTTTAAGCCACGTATAGCTTGTTTAAATAGCAAACCAGGGGAAATGTGGGAGGGCTGTAAGGAAAAATGGATACGACTTACGACCGGTTATGATACGACCACGCTCGGAGTACAAAACACAAATGATACGACGAACTCGGAGTATAATATTCACTTATGTAAGCTCTTATATGAAATTAAAAGTATCTGATAACATTTTAGCTCATCAAAGGCCAGCACAGCTTATGGGATGACGAGTTGTCCGTCGTCCGTTCGCCGGTCGTTAACTTTTGTCTTTTTAACATGATACAGACTTCGTATTTAGTCTTATATTTACAAAACTTTAACGTTGTATATATCTCAATGAAAGTGCCTTTGAAACTAGTCTCTCACCACTGCGAATCTCACTGGCAGCTTGACTTGTAAGTCAGGAAATGTTGATTCTTGCGGATGTTCTAGTACTACATAGCCCAGGACACTATTCACCGACCGATCAACCAACCATCTGGCACAGAAATCAGGAACATGTATAGTGAACTACACCAACACAACCTTAAGCATTGAATCTTCAATTATTGCACGTGCACCTCATCAACATACTATAACAACCTAGTGGTAACTCGCATACAGTTACATGCCGTAACGTGCAAAACGTGTTGTTATTTTCGTTACATTATTTTCATATTTCCTTTTTTAAATTGACGAATTTCGACGCGTATGCCCACAATTAAAAAATAATGTGAAAGAGGGTGCGAAAGAATTGGAAAACGAATGTTAGAAAAAAACAAAAAACACTCGACTCGTCAGGGGTGGGGAGAGGCCCGCCACTGGAATCTCGCCATATTCCTTCCATGGAATACATTCCTGTGGTTCTATAACGTGCTAGGGGTAAAGAGGTAATATAAGTATACATAGTTTTTATGTGCTGGTTAGTAACAATTAGTATAATCTTTTATTTTTGGTTTTCTGCAAAAGAACTGCCAAGTTACCTTTGTTTCCCCTTCAAAATAATATGGAATTTTAATACACATTTCCGTTTTTCCCATCTACTAGTATTCAGTACTCGCAACAACCGTTGGCTGTGCATACGATTTTAACTACTGTGAGAATATAGCTTTTCTATGCAGTGTAAGCATATCTCCGATTTCAAAACTGTCGCATTGACAGAACACATAAAATACATAATAAACTAATTGATGAAGACATAAAATACATAATAAAGCTATACTTTTGTATGTATACCGTGTAAGTAACAGTTTTCTGCAATTGTTTGTCCCAAATCATTGACCGTTTCAGTTTATTTTTTAGAACATACTATATCTAAAATCTAGCCCTACTAGCTATCATACTAGGCGTATAAACGTTTCAATTATAATTATATAATATTCACTATTGTTCGTTTTATCCGAATTCCGATTTCGAAAAGCAATCCATAAGTACTGCGTCATTCCTGTATAAGACAACAACTAGTTTTTCGTATGTTTTGTTTTCGTATGTTTTGTTACATTTGTATATAAGCGTCTCCGTGGCCGAATGGTTAACGACGTTGCGTTTTAAACTTTCGCCTCTCACCGCTGAGGGTTCGAATCCCACTTGGAGCTCGACTTGTAAGTGAAGAAGTGTCGATTCTTACGGATGGCGGAAGGTGTACAGTACTGGTTCTACCCAGGAAATGTTGATGGCCTGCCTCCAACACAAAAAAAATCGACCGTCATATATAACCTTACATGTGATGAAAATGACGTAAAGCACCATACAAACAAACAAACAAACACAACAAACAAAGATTTGTATATGTAAACTAGGCAACAAACGAGTCAATTTCTGTTTACTTAACCTGCTAAATATATATAATGGACTGTTCTTTCTTTGAATTAAGACCATTCCATTTATGTGACAATAGGGTGTTGGGGGAAATGACTGATCAGCAGCCGGACATTGTAAACCCTGGATCAATCTGCGAGTAGCTACTCGCCGGCCCCGGCTGATCTGGGTTTACAATGGACACAAAGGCTATTATAGTTGTACTTAGCGGTATAAGTGGTTAATACGCAATTGCAACAGACACTTGATGACCAATTTTGATTTGTCATGCGGTTGTAATTATTTTCTTTTATTTATTTTTTTTACACTCGTTAAGTGTATTTAGCTACGGGTTGTTAAAACCACGGATTTTTTAATACATCAGATCACGCTCAAATGTGAAACATAGATTAAATGTGATTAATTGCCAACTGTCACCTTTACATTGCAAACACATCGCAGTTCCTACATTGCAAACACATCGCAGTTCCTTGAAATAGAGTACACAGAAGCATAAATTAACCCAATTAAAGAGAAAGTCTGCTTTTATTCTAAGTGCACTAGATGTCGGACACTGTTATTGTATCAGACATACTTACATTACATGGTCCGAGTATTAACTTTCATATCCCGTCTAACCCCTTCTTATATAAGCGAAAACGGGGCAGCCTGGGGTATGAAATAACACTTTAATTTTGGCTTAAAAATGTTGCATATTGTACAATTAAAGCATTTAATATAGATAATTTCAAACAGGTTATCGCATTTTTTCAGTAAAAAATGTTTTTAAACGTGTTTTATTGTCGAAATATCCGTTATAAAATCCTGCTAATATAAGATTTTACATCGCTTAATGGAATTAAGGCGGTACCACGTAATGTAAAAAAATCGTTTGTTGTTTTCCCCTTGAGCCGGTTTGCATAAATACACCGTATTATGGCAAATGCTATCTTTTCCTGAATTATGACAGACAAGTGCAGTCTGGGTGATAAGGATGCTTTCTGTCTGTCTTATGCTAATGTGTTCAATCTAGAAGTAAGCCGCAATGATATCATAATTTAGATCCAATGTGTCTAGTACTAATAGATAGAGAATATTTGTTGTTTTGGAGCGACTAACATATTTTATTTCATCGAAAAGTGAAAAAACTTTATATATTTACGAATGCGAAGTTTTCTTACTTCGAGAAAGTTATTCACGACAAAACAACACATTTTCTTTTTATTTTATGATTTTACAAACATTTTTAGGGAAACTACGGTAGAACTACAAGGGAGGCAATTTCAATAACCAAGCCACTTTACATGTTTTGCCCGACTACAAAAAATAGTCTACAGATATTTTATTTATACTAAAACAGAACTTTTTTTTTTAAATATATTTATATTGGCAGTCATTTCCTTTTAACTTTTAAAATCCATTTCAAATCATTCTTTGAATAGAATGTACAATTTGTTCTTTAAAAAAAAGTAGTCCCGGCAGCTGTGAAAATAAAACACTATATTTCATGTGAAATAACACTTTTATTATTTCACTGATAAAATACAGTAGTTCATTGCTTATTATAAAATTAAACCGTAATTGTATTTATAATAAACTTCGGAACTTTAGAGTTAAAGGAAAGAATCCTGTCCAAAAAAAAAAGGAAATGGTCACTAACATAGGCAATCTCCCCGCAGTGGTTATTTCCCCTATCTGTTACAGTAACCACTGCCACCACACAAATTTATAGCTGAAATCCAGCTAAGTTTAGTTTTTTGGTTAAATATTATTCAGGTCAATATTTTAACCTGCTTTGTTTACAATATAGGAAACTAGTGTGAAAAACGGTATCTGGTTACAAAAATAATTTATTTATAAAAAAGATTTTTTTTAGTGAATATATATTTAATATGCACACCGGTAACTTAACACACATGTATTCCGTTGAGAACATTACAGAAGCTGTGCGTAAATTTAATAAGGAGATTACACCCAAGCCAAAACAGATTAAATGTTTTCAACATCTTCTCGAAGGTGATGATGTTATTGCCAATTTGCCTGTTGGTTACGGCAACAGTTTGCTGTACCAAGCATTACCAGTGTATCGCCATTTTGTAATCTATGTGTGGTGGCAGGGATTATTTGCTACAATATCACTGCGCGGAGGTTGTAACATAGGTCACTGAAAACAAGAGGCAAAATAGAGCACAAGGACGCTCTACTTAATAATGGCGCTTATAACAACATAGAGGAAGTGACGTACCTAGTTTGTCAGTCGGATGCGAAATAACCAAGTATAATTTATGATTCTGGAGACTAAACCTGAACACATTTACTTATGTTATCGCATAAACAATCTGCAATTCGCGTATTCTTAAACAGCCAATGGTAATAACGCCGTAAAGCATGACTCGATGTTGTTCACTGTCGAACTTTTGAAAGATACCTTTGATGAAATTATTAAACCGTCTACTAAATCTATCACATTCAGACACTGAATTTTGCTCTTTTTTTCAATAATTAATTTCAAGAAGGTTATTACGAATGCGTCAATGTTGATCACTGTCAAATTATTTAAACAGATTTTCAAAAAAAAAGGATGGAAGGCCAACACCGTTTAATATGGTTATCGTTTTCACAATAATTATTTCACCTTTGGTAGTAGCAGGGAGTACGTTATAACGTACTCCCTGGTAGTAGAGCGAAAAAAAAAGGCTTACTTGATCTTGAAAGCTTATCTGATGACTTGCAACAGTAACTTATTTGGTTGGTTGAATGGTATTTTTATATGACATTTTCAGCACATTTTAGGCTATATATGACAATCGAAATGTTTTTGTCATGAAGGCTTAACTTTTTACCTTAATAGAAAAAATGTGGTGGGTGATCTGTCTCCACAACAAAACAAATTCGACCGTCAGTAACAGAAGTGGATGAAATAAAGAAACCAATGGTTGAGCATTGGTGGTTATGTTGGATATACACTCTAATCGTATCCTATAGGCAAAATATGTTTAATGTTTTCTCATATATCTCAAATATACAAGCCTCTATGAGGGGCCAAAAGCGTGACACCAGAGTAATGTTGAGTATAACTTCAGTTTAATAACACAAGTCGATGCTCCATGCATAAACATCTTACGATACTTTTGATCGTAAATCAAATGTTTAAACCGTCCATTTTTTCCACCTAAGCATTTAATGAAGATAATTATGTGTGCTCGTACTAAGTTCAGATATATCTCACGTACAAGACGATAATCACATTTATTTGTAAAGTGCAATTCATAGTAAAGCATTGTCTATTCTGTAGCTATTACAGGTTTAGAAAAAAAATTGTTTCTATATAAAATACAAGTTAATGTTACATGCAACTTTTTCTGAGAGCTCCATCGCGTGTGGTTTTACAGAAGATTTATGTCAAAGTAAAACCCGCGACTCCTTGGTCGAGGCCAAATTTGGCCCGGGGTCACCATTTAAATAAACTTGAGAGAGGATCATAAGTTAATGCTACATGCAATACGTAATATCTAAGAAATCATTCATGTGAAGAAAGCGCATGTGGTTTCAGAGAAGAAACGTAGTTTTCGAGGTTTTTCACTATATTAAGTTTATGTTAAACATGTGTCTAGGGCTTGATTTACCTTATTTAACAGAGGCATAACAAAGCCCTTTTCCCCCATTGAAAACTTGACTTTTTTTCCCTACTGTGGCAGAACGTTTTCCCAATCAGAAAGCAGCAGTTTCTCAGTATTTGAGAAAAAGTATTAATTCTGCAAAGGGTTTTGCTGATAAGTCAGTAATTATAATAAATAATGGATGAAAATATAAAGAAATCCTTTACTTTATTGATAAAATCTTACATCTTTCCTATAAAAAAAAAGCGCGTTTTTTCTGTGCCAAATTTGACCAAAGGGTTCCCATTGGAAAAAAAATTGATAGAGGACCATAAGCGTATGCTACACGCAACTACTAGCGTTTAGGATGTTGCGTTGACTCTTTAGGATGTTGCGTTGGCTCTTGAAAGCCTCCTAAGGATGATCCATATAAAGTTAAGTAAAAATCTACCAAGCCGTTTCTGATGAAAATTCAACCGTTTATGCACAGATTAATTTACAACAAAGAATGAAAACGTCACTTTTGAGGCTTCGGCTCAGCTAAAAATGATCTGTGCATCCTTTACATTGAGTCCATGGAACCTGAATTAAAGGTTTACAGAACATCTAATCGGACTATTCTAAATAATAATGTATTACAGAAGAGACCGAGTATTTAAAGATCATGTTGGTTGTATTACTTGCAGTGCTTCTAATATATGGTCGTTATCTGCACCAACAAAGGACTATGATACAGGCTTTTATGTTCTGTAAACGTGTAGACAGTAACAGTGACGCCAAATTATTGTTACGTCACTCATTTTCCCCACCGGGGTTGAGGGGTTAACGACGTTGCGTTGGAAGTTACGCTACACTATGCTATTCAGTACCTACACAAGCAATACGTTTGATACGGTCTTGGTAGAGCCAGACTACCCTGCAGCCCACCGGGTGTTACTCTAGATCATCTGAAACGCTTTTTTTTTAATACAAACTTCTTCTAGAGACCATTTGAAGCGGCATCTATTTTACAGAACTACTGCAAGACAATGCACCATTTCATAAATTAAATAACAAACAAAGTGAAAAAATCATCATTATATCGACGAACTAAATGTGGATGGTCAAAAATACTAATAAATAAATATGATGGATATGTGGTTCCGGTTTCGATTTTTTTTTCTGCAAAAAGGATCAAGACGTTTGTATTTGTATCAAGTGTCGAAGATCATCCAAGACTAACCAGGTGAGTGTATAACAGCAGGGTCGAATTGGTCACAGCGTAATAATTCCCTTTCGAACATATTCATTTGGAACCGTTTCGAAGAAGTATTATAAAAGTTCCGAAATTTTGGTAACATTTCAATAGGCATATGCTGTTGTCTTCTCATTAAAGTGTACTATTTTATATGATATCTTTATATGGGGCGCTTTTTCATGTTACATTACACCAATATGACTGACAAAAACATTTACATATTGAACATTTAGCGGTTTTTAAACAATGACAGCATGAGGGAATTCTTGACAATGCCAAACATTAGATTTGATCAAAGCAATACGTCTGTATAACGAAATAAAAAAAATATATATTATTAGATGGGTGATAATTCAGATACTTCGCTCACGAAATAATGAAATATTTATTTTTTTGAAAATCACATCCTCACCTAGCATTTCTAAAAGCTTCAAACAATTATATCAAGGTTCATATGTTTAATCTGTGTCCCTAAAAAGTTGTGCTATACTTATTTTGTTCAGTATATTATCGCATTACGCAGCCGCTGTATGTCTGTATACATAGAAACAAGAAACAAGAACGTAAAATTCCAACTGCGTCTTGAACGCATTTGATGTTCAATAATTTTAGTCAGACAGACAGACAGATATTTTTTATTGATTTAAACTTTACAAGTTTATCATCATATACAATATGCAAACATTTATACGTGACAGAATAAACAAAACAAACAAACAACAAAAACATAATTTTGCACACTAGTTTCAAATAAATTGTATTATTGAATAATTTGAAATATTAAATAATTGAATAAAAATGTGGAAATGACACTGAACTTTAACTTACGCAAATTAAATTAAATATTAAATTAAAAAAAAAAAAAAAAAAAAAATTGTTCTCATTATCACAAAAGCAGTAACATAAATAATTAATTGATAATAGTTTTTCATTCGAGGATAAACCTAGTTTTGATAAAACAAAAAATCATTACGAGAATCAAATGCTTCTTTTATAAACCAAGATAAATTAAACAACTCTTTCTTATTACTTGTTTTCATTAGCTCTATGAATTTTAAAACACTTGGACGTTTATAATAGTACTTTTTAATGTATTTTCTTCTTATATTAACATATACAGGACAAATCAAAACAAAATGGTATTCATCTTCAATGCCATTAGAATTACAAATGGTACAATAACGTTGGTTTCTTTCTAATCTGTTCTGTGCGTAGCGCCCAGTTTCAATTCGCAGTGAATGCGACGATAGTCTTAGTTTTGATAAAACAATTCGCAACTTATATGGCAAAATATCGAGATATAGTTCATATTCAAAATTGCCTTTAAAATGTAAATACATTGACAAAACTCTATTATTTACAACATCGCTGTTCCACTTTTGAACAAAACAATCGACTAAACGCAGTTTAAAAACAGTATGAAATGTTTTCAAAGGAAAACTATTTGGATTATTCCAAACATAGCCAAAACCATACTCGTTTAGAAGCTTTTTAATATTCCCAGCCCAACTATTACGCCAATTTTCTATGTTATTGACGGAATTATTGTAAATACTAGAAATTATAATATTGTCAGAGTTAACTGTTTTGCACCAATATTTAACGATTCTAACATAGCGCAATATATACAATGGATACCGCCCAAGTTCCCCGTAAATACCCGCATTGCTAGTAGAAGTCTTAACATTTAAAATATATTTACAAAATTTTAAGTGAATCCTTTCAATTTCTTTCGACTTAGAAAATCCCCAGGCTTCGCAACCATAATTCAGAATGGATCCACCAAAGGAGTCGAATAATTGACACATTGTCTTCGGTTTAAAATTAAACTTCTTAGTATTAGCAATTAATATATGTAAAGCCTTTAAACCCTTCCCTGCTAAACTTACTTGATTTAAAACAAATGTTCCGGTATAATTAAAAATAACTCCCAGATAATTAAAATCGTTAACTATTTCTAAGAAGTTGTCATTATATGTCCATGACTCATTTTGTCTTAATTGGCCCCTTTTCCTAAAAAACATAATTTTGGTTTTGACGGAATTTACTTCTAATCCCCATTTATTACAATAAGCTAGTAATAAATCTAAATTTTGCTGCAAATCATCAGGTGATTTTCCTACTAAAACCATATCATCTGCAAACAGTAGAAGAATAAGAGTAATATCGTCGATAGTAAGACCTGAACTAATATCATTTTGTAAATATAACTCTAAATCTTCAACGAAAAGGGAGAAAATTATCGGGGAAATTACCTCCCCTTGCCTTAGACCGATTGAACATTCGAAAAAATCTGAATAACTATTGCAACTTTTAACACAAGATTTTACTTTAGAGTACATGTCTCTTATTATTCTAAGTAGCTTTCCATTTATGCCTATTTTATAAAAGTTTTAGCCATAAGGCATTCCTATAAACGCTATCAAAAGCTTTTTTCAAATCAACAAATGCACAATACAATCGACCTTTCTCATTTAATATCTTGTGAATAACAGATTGTAATACAAAAATTGCATCGATAGTTGAACGACCCGACCTAAAACCAAATTGGGCGTCTGATATAATATTATTATCTTCACACCATTTACTTATCCTTTTATTTAAAATACCGGTAAAGATTTTGGACAAACAACTAACAATAGTTATTCCTCTATAATTAACCTTCACAAAAGAATTAATAGAGCTATTAACACTGTCCCTATGATTAGCGTTTATACTGAGCGATATATTATTCAGATCCGTTAATCTACCAATTAATCTACTACGAAACGTGCCGCGGCAATTAGTAGACAAAATATATTCGTCTCGAAAGGTGGCCAAACTCTCTATGATATACGTTAAAACTAATTAGACAAACTGTTATGGGTCTAGTAGTAACTTTGTTAGGCGTGTTTCTAGGTAGACGCTGACTGAAAAGCGGCATTTCTGTAATGTTTATGGGTCTGACAAACTTATTGTGAACTATTGTTCACATTTTCGTGTTGGGCATGGTTTTTTTTGCTTCTGTAACGCTTTTGAACGTTTGCATTGCTATTTAATTTATGGGTCTGATAAACTTATGGTGAACTTTGATGTTTACTTAAGTTGGTTGGTTGGGATGATGGGTGGGTCGGAGGGGGAGGAGGGGAGGAGTTTTCTTACGATGTAAATATGAATTAAGGATATAATTGAAATATTAATTATTATTTTTGCATTATTTGTGCAGACGGATACAAACCAAAATGTATTTTATTATTGAAATTGTCAGCGCTAGTTTATCTACAGCTTCCATTTATATTTCAAATTATTTACATACTTCAAACCCTTGCTATTATGATTTATTATAATACTTGGTTGTGTTTTACATGCAGCGTTAGCATGGGCAAGATGAGGTCGAAAACATGACATCATGTTTAATCTCCACGGACAGTTCCATGACGGTACCCTTTTACGACGGTACCATGGACAGTTCCATGACGGAACCCATTCACGAATGTACCACGGACAGTTCCATGACGGTACCACCCATTCATGAATGTACTACCACGGACAGTTCCATGACGGTACCCATTCACGACGGTACCATGGACAGGCCCATGACGGTACCCATTCACGACGGTACCATGGATAGGTCCATGACGGTACCCTTTCACGACGGTACCTTTCACGACGGTACCACTGTTAGTCCATGACGGTACCCTTTCATGACGGTACCACTGACAGTTTCATGACGGTACCCTTTCACGACGATATACCACTGACAGTTACAAGACGGTACCCTTTCACGACGGTACCACGGACAGTTCCATGACGATATCCCTTTCAGTTGTCCTTTGTACAGTATATACTTCTCGTCAGCAATACTAGCCGTAATTTCCGAGCCAGAGACTTCTATACGCTCTTTGTTTTCTTTCAAATGTCCGCTTAAAATGCTAAATATTTGCTGTATACATTGTATACAAGTACCCTTTTTCGTGATAAAAGGTCATAAATACTAGAAATATTTTAAAGTAACGCGTACAGCGATAAAAATAGCGCATAAAATCAAATATAGAACGTTATTAACGATTGAATAATAACAACACAATACCATGTTTACAGTGTATAATTATAAAAGTACAAACGTGGTCTACTGACCTAATCTACTATAAACATATACATAAATCAACCGTTCGGCCAGACAAAACTATTTCATATAATCAAAATATTTGAATTACAAGTTCAATCGGTTACAAATATATCACACTAGCTAGTAGCCATGAGGCGAAGTTGTCTTACTTTAACCGTTTTGTGTCCAACTAAATTATCCATAATCGACCTACATTCTAACGCCTGTACATTTTTCTAAATGAAGAAGGAAACCCTCCAGCGTAAGTTTTGCTACTGATCGTTCCAACAAGGCGGTACCCTGCTGTCAACCCTTTTTGTTTTTGGTGTCTCGTTCTTTACTTCTAAATAATTATTCATCCACGTATTTAAAGGGACACATGGCAATCTTGACTTTTTAAAAACTATTTTATACAAAATTTGCATTAGTTCAATCATTAATACTAATGACAATAATAGCATAAAGCTTTTTTTCCCCATATTATTAACTGTTAATTATATAATATACAAACAAACCTGTTTATGGTATAATAAGAAGAAACCATGAAAACTCAAAATGTTGTTTAATTATATGCAAGCAGGTTGACAGTCAAAATGACACTGGCTAAATAACTCGAGACAAAACAAATCAATGCTTGATAAACACTTCAAGATTGCCTGGTGTCCCTTTAATGCGTATTTTGGTTAAAGGGAATGTAGCGACAGTCAATCATGCTCTGTTACTGAGAGTTCTGAAAACCTTGGAAAAAGGTGAAAGAATTATTAAAATCGGATGATAAACAAAAAAGATATGACCATTTGAAAGCTGTTCTAAAACTAAAACAGACGTCATAGTTCCAAATTACCATAAGCGGACTATTGATAAATATCATTTAAAGCAAAAAGAAATATTGGTGCAAATGAATGCGAAATCCTTTACCATTATGTATTCATATTTTTTTTATACAGTTGCTGTCATTTTCCCCAATAAATCAGTTAAGTTTTCATATTTATAAATATTCCATATATGGTCATTTAGAACTAAGATATCACAGTATAGTAGCTCTCAAAGGCTTCCGTTTGGCTGTGCGGCTACATTCCGCCGAATTTCACTACAAGACCGTTTTTCAAACTCTCTCCATGCGAAGATCTCGGTCTGTGGGTGTCTCGCCCACCGCGACAAACCGCATATTAAATATTTTATTAAATTTGTGCTTAAATGATGTCCATCAGACAACACTTCATATGACCAAGTATCAAACAAATAAAAACGAGGTAATCATAAGAAGTTAAGATACTGAGGTTAAATGGTTTTACCAGGGTGTAGTTTGCGGAAAATAACGCAAAATATGACCTTGACCTTGGTATTCATTGTCGTTCAGCGATGTCCACCAATGCCAACAATACATATGACCAAGTATCAAAGACATAATGTGAGACAATCACATAAAGTTAACTGAGGTTAAGTTACCTATCCAAGGTTGTTACCTAAGCAAGGTTAAGTTTTGGGGAAATAACGCAAAATATTACCTTGACCTTGGTAATTTTGGCATTACGTGATGTCCCTCGACCCAACAAAGCACCCGACAAAGTTTCAGAAAAATTGGAGCAGCGGCTGTTGAGATATAGTTGATTTAAAATGCGGACGATGCCGCCGCCGGAAAAGTAACTGCTAATTTCTGGCTACCCACTGTCGTGGTCGAGACAATAATGCATGCTTGTGTCGATTAAAGTTTCGGCAACGATAACAATATTTTGATGTTTGCCTTTATACTTACAGAGTTCGGGTAATGTTTTGCCTTTATAGTGTACTTACAGAGTTCGGATTCGCAACATATGCAAGTTACATATACCTTAGATTAAGTAAGTTTGGAAACGGTTTACATGTTTTGTAAAAATGCGCCTATTGTTGGCGCGTTAGCGACGTTAATTCCAATATATCTCTATGTGTGTGTGTGTGCGTGTGTGTGCGTGCGTGCATGCGTGCGTGTTGTGATTCTAAGGTGTATAATCCCTCCGCCTTTTAACCAATAGACGTCCTACGGGCATAGGTACAATAAATTATGTACAATAGTGTCTGGACTGTTCCAATATATCTCTTGGTTCGTACGTGCAGTTTATACGATTCCTAGATATACTTCGTGATATTTAACATGTAAAGCCCAACACTATGTGCTGTCATCACCATTTATATATACGATTTTAATCTTGAATGAACTATAAAGTACACCTCGTTATATAGTAAACGTGACCGACATACGGATAATTGGACCATGTAAATAAGCCGTGATTCATACCTTTAAAGCGTTTAGATGAATGAGCGGTAATGCTTGCTGGGTATCAACAAGTTACTCATCTCTAATTTACTACACTTGATCCGCACTCAGATAAGGCCTTCATTCATCAGAAGGACACACATCAGTACTGTAACAGCGTGCGAATGGAGGTGAATAGCAGTTTTCAGTTAAACCAACCCTACCCTTCTCATTGACATTCATACAACAGAACAGATGGACAATACGGATGCCTCATGCTACCATTACGGCCAATTACGCATTATCCAATCCTCATTGACATACATACAGCACAAGACATGGACAATACTTGTGCCACGTAATACCATTACGGCCAATTACGCTTTATCCAATCTTAGTCATAGAAAATCTGCTTATTTAGCAACTTTCGAACGGGTGGCCCTCTAAACAAAACTGACCTCTCATTCACACCATTGAACTTAGTAGTCTATGATTTAGTGCCCAGCTATAATGATAAACATAGGAACAAAATCCGGGGTGATATATTGCTATATAAAGAACGATATCTTTGGGTATAAAGTCGTATGAGTTCATTTGTAGCAGTGAGCTCAATGCTCCACAGTCCACTAGTAGCAGTAAGCTCAATGCTCAACAGTATACCAGTAGCAGTAAGCTCATTGCTCCACAGTCTACTAGTAGCAGTAAGCTCAATGCTCAACAGTCTACTTGTAGCAGTAAGCTCAATGCTCCACAGTCTACTAGTAGCACTAAACTCAATGCTCCACAATCTACTAGTAGCAGTAAGCTCAATGCTCAACAGTCTACTAGTAGCAGTAAGCTCAATGCTCTACTTGTAGCAGTAAGCTCAATGCTCAACTGTCTACTTGTAGCAGTAAGCTCAATGCTCCACAATCTACTAGTAGCAGTAAGCTCAATGCTCAACAGTCTACTAGTAGCAGTAAGCTCAATGCTCAACAGTCTACTAGTAGCACTAAGCTCAATGCTCCACAGTCTACTAGTAGCACTAAGCTCAATGCTCCACAGTCTACTAGTAGCAGTAAGCTCAATGCTCAACAGTCTACTAGTAGCACTAAGCTCAATGCTCAACAGTCTACTAGTAGCAGTAAGCTCAATGCTCAACAGTCTACTTGTAGCAGTAAGCTCAATGCTCCACAGTCTACTAGTAGCACTAAGCTCAATGCTCAACAGTCTACTAGTAGCAGTAAGCTCAATGCTCCACAGTCTACTAGTAGCACTAAGCTCAATGCTCCAGTCTACTAGTAGCACTAAGCCCAATGCTCAACAGTCTACTCGTAGCAGTAAGCTCAATGCTCAACAGTCTACTCGTAGCTGTAAGCTCAATGCTCAACAGTCTACTAGTAGCAGTAAGCTCAATGCTCCACAGTCTACTAGTAGCACTAAGCTCAATGCTCCACAGTCTACTAGTAGCACTAAGCTCAATGCTCAACCGTCTACTAGTAGCACTAAGCTCAATGCTCCACAATCTACTTGTAGCAGTAAGATCAATGCTCCGCAGTCTACTAGTAGCACTAAACTCAGTGCTCAACAGTCTACTAGTACATGTAGCACTAAGCTCAATGCTCCACAGTCTACTAGTAGCACTAAACTCAACGCTCTACAGTCTACTAGTAGCACTAAACTCAGTGCTCAACAGTCTACTAGTAGCACTAAGGTCAATGCTCCACAATCTACTTGTAGCAGTAAGCTCAATGCTCCACAGTCTACTAGTAGCACCAAACTCAGTGCTCAACAGTCTACTAGTAGCACTAAGCGCAATGCTCAACATTATAGTGATGCCTCACCGTAACCCCGGGACGATTGTCAAAGCACTATAAACGTCAAAGAACCTACTAGTACAACTGTTCAAAAGTGTTTGGTGTGACCCGACCGGGGATCAAATCCGCGACCTCCCGAGGCATGCGAGGTGAAAGATATATCACTATTGCTGCTCCCAGATTGTTCATGTCAGTAAGATGATACCAAATATGAAGGATTTGCCTCCTTTTATGACTTTCGTCTCATTTATGAGTTTTGGCTTTTTTCTGTGTTGAATTTGGCTGTAACGGGGCTTTTTTTTTTCGCAAATAGAGGAAGAGGCCCAGGCCCTTCAATAGGGGGAAAGAAGCGTGATTTTCGAGTTAAAGGGGAAAAAATAATGCGATTTTGAAATATAGGGGGAACAGTGTATTAGGCAGAAATTGAAGATTTGGAAATATGCAAAAGAGGTACATTTTAGATAAACCGTGTCTTCTATAAATATATCCCAAACAATTGAGGAAGTTAGAGGGGGAAATTATGTTAAGCAAAAAATAAAAAAAATTAATGGGAGTTTTCTCAGCCATAGAGTGAAAACAAAGTAGACTCTTTTGCTTGGGGAAGGAAAAAAGCCCTGTAGGGGGATTTTCTTCTTTTCACTTTATTTCTTATAATTATATAATTTTGGCTTATTCCATTTGATATGTTGGTTGTTGTACCGATTTAAAACATTTGTAAAATATAATGTATTAACTAAATGAATGTAAACTTTTTCTTTTTATGTTCGACATAATAGTTGTTGTATATTACAATTTGTAATTTAAAATGGTCAGGTTCCCAGATATATAAAACAACAATGGTGTTGTAGCAAATTGAAATGGGCATCTTTTGAATGCAAGAATACTGTTAAATTTACACGCATTAACCTGTGCTAATTTGCATTAAACACGTATATACAGATGTACAGCTACACAAGGATACATTCCCACAACGACTGGTGAAGTCCCTATCCCGCCACAGGTTACAACACCGTGCCTAAACCTACTGACGACGAGTTATAATGTATATATATACATTTTATAATTTACCTATTTTGAGAATCCAAACTTTATCGACACACTCGTCTATAAACGGTTTTAACCAGCGAGGTCACACTCCTCGATTTAAGAGTTACCAACTCATAATTCATTGACGCATATTCAATCATTGATATTTTAAGAACCCGTGAATAAACCTATATCTTTAATCAGCACATATACATTATTAAATTACCTGAATACCTGGTCTGAGTTTTGATAACCGTTCTTGCAGTGTAATTTTGCCGTTTTTTGTTTCAGGGAATCATTCAACGGCACTACCATGTGTCAAATCACCCACAATTGACACTCCATCAAAGCTTTTTCTCGTCCATTTCCTGCATAGTAGACGCGTCCAACTATGAAAATGTGACTGAAATCACCTAGCTGAAAGACCGGACGCGGACTTCTTTCTAATAATTTTTTCAATATTTTCCAAAATACCTGCAAAATATATATATATATGATAAGCCGAAATAAAGCTATTTGTTTAACACCGGGAACATTATTTGTCTAAGCCAATACGATGCTTTGTGATAAATCTCTTGTTTTTATCAAATTCTAAATAGAACAGACATAATTGGCGACTCTAGGTCCAACCGTTCTCTATTGATCAGAGATCGTTTTGATATTCATAATCACTGACTGTATCTACTATCTGTATCAGTAATATCTACTGGTCATGACCAACCATCCTTCGAAGTTTGAGGACCCTAGGTCCAACCATTCTCTAGTTATTGATCGGGCATCGTTTTGATAGTCAAGGTCACCGCGACCTTGACCTTTGACCCCAAAATCAATAGGGGTCATCTACTGGTCATGACCAACCACCCTTCCATGTTTGAGGACCCAATGTCCAACCATTCTCTAGTTATTGATCGGACATCGTTTTGATAGTCAAGGTCACAGCTACCTTGACCTTTGACCTAGTGACCTCAAAATCAATAGGAGTCATCTACTTGTCATGACTAACCACCCTTCCAAGTTTGAGGACCCTATGACCAACCATAGTTTAAAATCAATTGGGGTCATCTACTGGTCATGATCAAACCACCCTTCCAAGTTCGAGGACCCTAGGTCCAATCAATCTCTAGTTATTGATCGGACATCGTTTTGATAGTCAATGTCACCGAGACCTTGAACTTTGACCTAGTGACCCCAAAATCAATAGGGGTCATCTACTGGTCATGACCAACCACCCTTCCAAGTTTGAGAACCCTAGGTCCAACCATTCTCTAGTTATTGATATAATAAAATATTTTAAAATTCAAACTATATAAAGTTGCCCGGTCATTCAAATTCATTGGCCCAGTAATTTCGGATATGTTTTTGGTGGTACCTATCTTGTTTAAACCTGGCAAGTTGTTTTGTCCACATTTGATAGACATTGTCTAAACACCTGTCTAAATCCAATCAGTTCTTGAGATCATTTTTAACGGTTTTGGTTATTTTAGTTACGACTTTACATGACCTCATTTGTGCAAACGTGGAAGGTCTCCACCAGGATTTATTGTTTAACCCGGTAACAATATCTCTCCGGAGCCTTCGATACAGGATTTTCAGGTACAAACATAATCATCTGTTGTTGTTTTTGTAAAAATTATACAGGTATAGTTTGGTATCAAAAGATATGGTTTGGTATCAAACTAAATGACTGCTAAACAAAAGTGTGTTTGTTTGTATGGTGTTTTATGTCATTTGCAACACATGTAAGGTTATATATGACGGTCGAATTTTTGTGGTGGAGGCAGACCACCAACTTTTCCTGGGTAAAACCAGTACTGTACACCTCCCGCCATCCGTAAAAATCGACACTTCCTCACTTACAAGTCGAGCTCCCAGTGGGATTCGAACCTGCAGCGGTGAGAGGCGAAGGTTGCTAAACTATAGTAAATTGACAACTAATATTATACACAACAGTGTTAAGCTTAATAACTGCTTTTTTATAAGATCACTTTATAATAATAATAATAAGGTCACCGCCTATTTTGGAGGGTGGGATTTGAATATTCATTCCTGTTGGCGTCATGTGACATTTTTATGTAAGTGTGACGTTAAACTTATTATTTCTTACACTCTTTCAAACTATTACTTCACTTTTAAACTTGATTTTCAATTAGAAGAGTACCTGTGTAGTATCGATACTTTTGAAAAACGTACTGCCATTGCTAAATTTCGTGTAAGAAAATCGAAACTGGTAGATATACTAATACTCCTGTGGAATATAGATTGTGAGAACATTGTACCAGTAATTATATAGATGATGAGATGCATGTCCTCCGAACATGTCCTTACTGTTCAGATGAAACAACTACTTTATTAACATGCATCTCTACAGAATGTTCTAATTTTTCCAGCCTGGATTTGCATTATTATCTTGTGAAAATATACACATTCTGAAAGCATTGGGAACTTATTTAATTCAGTCTTTTAAAAAACACAAATAACTTTAATAGTGATTATAAGTACTATAAAATTACTGGTGTGATTATAGTTTAAAGGGAATGTAGCGCCACAGCCAAACAAACTCTATTACTGAGAGTTCTGAAAAACTTGGAAAATGGTGAAAGAATTATCAAAATCGGATGATAAACAAAAAAGATATGACCATTTAAAGGTTGTTCTAAAACAAATATGGGAGCCGCCATTTTTAGAACTATGACGTCATAGTTCCATATTACCATATATGGAATATTAATAAATATCATTTAAAACGAAGAAAATCACTGCAAATGAATGGTTTTTTTTTAACTGGTGTTATAAATCATTATTGCCATTAAGTATTACATATTTTTCATACAGTTGATGTCATTTTTTCCCTATAAATCAGTAAATTTTCATATTTATAAATATTCCATATATGGTCATTTAGAACCGTGATGTCATAGCTCTCAAAATGGCCGCTTCCATATCCGTTTTAACAGAAACTTTAAATGATCATATCGTCTTTGTTTATCATCCGATTTTGATAATTCTTTCACCCTTATTCAAGTATTTCAGAACTCTCAATAATAATGATGGTTTAGCTGTGGCGCTACATTCCCTTTAAGGGAATGTAGACGCCTCTGCTCAGTGTATGTGCTCTGGTTATTTTGTCATTGTTAGTTTGTTATTTACCAATCATTGTAATCAAGTACTAAATTACTTGCCCCTTTGAGGTTTGAGGGCCCTTAATTGGTTAATACAATATTGTATCTTGTATTAAAGTAACAATGCACACTGCGTTTCCGCGTTACCGCGACTTCTTGCAAGGCAAATGATAATTAAGGTATGTAGTACTGCATCATGGTTCATACAGAATTTTCATTATGAAATTAAAGGACTTTTAAGGTCCTAATTAAGGTCCTAATAACCCATTTCTAAGGCCCGGTTTAACTCATAACATCGGCGAATTATTTTTTTTGTGCCTTTTTTTTTATAAACTACGTCAGATATTATTCCTCTTGTATAATTAATCGACTGATTATGAAATTCAGGGACCTTTAATGATATTTTGTCAGAATTTAAGGACTTTTTATGGCTGGAGTGGATTTAAGGACTTTTAAAGGCTACTTCTGAAATTTAAGGACTTTTTAAGGCTGTATGAACCTTGTGTATCAATTTCGGATGAACATTATTCGTACAGCTTGGTCCCTGCGACTTGAAACTCAGCAAAAAAAGACGAAATAGTTACTGATCCATTTTACTTATATAGCATATACCAATAACCTCTAACATTTGAGTAAATAACTACAACTAATCATAAATTAGAACGTCCGTATACTCCTAAATACATAATGAATCATTATATAAATACAACATTAACTAAGACAAACTATCCAACAATTTATATTATAAAATGAAAATGTTTCTAAAATATAAACTTTAAAATATAATCATGCATGAAACAAACAGGGCAGGCTGTTACCTATCATTGTGCTTCTGGTCCGTGTGGTTTCTAGGGCCACTGCTTATCCAGTCAGTGGGGTAAAACCACGCTAGTTTAAATATTTTTATTGTTTTTATTTTTGTATAAAATATACAGCAACATATGTGCATCATATTTACAAGAAAACATATTTTCTAATTTATATGGATACATAAGCTTAGAATTTCAGCTGTATTTTGGCGAGTGTAAGAAAAGGTGATAAATGATAAATGCGCGCCTCTGGCACGTATTTATCACTTTTCGATACGAGCCATACTACAACTAACATTCTGAGTTACTAAACATTTAATTTGTATCATGCAAACTGTTGTAAATAAATAATTTACCTGAAAAAAACAACAACAATGGAAACAACAGCTCACGTCTGCTGCGATCAAAATACAAATGGGGGAATTTTTTGTCAAGGGAAGTAACTTTGGCAAAAAATGTTTTCGGCCGTTAAATCGATTGAGCAATAAATATTTTACTTCCAAAATGTTTAGTTTTGTATGGGTCTTCGGTCTTCTCCTATATACATTCCTTGCTGCTTGCTGCTGGGACAGCAGAAAATTAAGAAATCTCAAATATCTTCAGTTAGCCATAATAATTGGCTGCAACACTTTCAGGATGTCTTAAATTGCATGTGTCCAATACAGTAAACCCATTCTTGGATACAAACTCTGAAAAATAAGATTGTTCTAAATGTTGATGCAGCAGAAATTTGCATTGAAATTACCCCATCAAAAACAACTTTCGCACATATAATTTCTATCTCTGAATTGATTATTTAGGTTCAAGTTGAATTGCGTCTGAAAAGTAAAAAAAAAAGACTTTGACTGAAACAAGCGCCCCGAACAATAGTTCTCAATCAATATATTTTATTTTAATTGCTAAACTTGCAATCCGTCTTACATCTGCGATATATTAAGTTACCATGGACCCCACTGGAAATAAGTTGCAATAAGACTAGGCCAGCCAGTGCATATACAGCCATTATGCAATAGTTGATAACATTAAATCATCATAACTCGTTAACTATCATAGGTTAAACTTCTATTACTTTGTAACATATGCATAATTAAGACAGCTTAAACCCAACATTGTACTATGATTGATATAAAAGAGATATTTTTTTCTTTGATATTTAAGAAAAAGAAAAGTCGAGGACTTTAAATACGCCTCACTGAACATAATCAAAGACCGTAGTTTAATGTCTTATTTCAAAATCAGTTGTGTGTATAAATCATTTCACATTTTTACTTTATGCAATAAAACAGTCATTAGTCAAAACGTGTATGTAATACTGCAATAAAACGTCACAAATACACTAATGGTAACGCAAAATGTGAATTAAATTGAATAGGGTTTTTAAGGCGCACCGACACATGAAAGGTTATATTGCGCTTAACAGGAATGAAAATGACAGGCTCATCCTCCATTTACATCAAGATAAAGTATGTAGAATGGGCCTAGAACCTTCTTACCTTCAGAACTGCAGAGTTGCTGCAAATTCTATAGTACACATTCCATTTACGATGGAGCCTCGTTTTCATACGCTCATGATAAGGATATTGAATGAGCATGATAAAAAATGAATACGAAGGATGGGAGAGGGGGAGTGGTGTGGGGGAGTGGTGGGGGGGGGGGGGCGGGGGGTGTGGTGTAGGGGGGGGGGGGTGTGGAGGGGCGGGTGGTGTTTGCAGTGGTTGTATTTTACCGGCAACCACAAGGGGTGCAATGTGTGAGATTCGAAGAGTATACCATATATTTCAAAACAATTGCCAGTCAAAATGTGTTATGTAATATACTGCGATATAGCGTCACAAACTCAACAAATGTCAAAACAGTTGCGACCCATTGCAACTGCATATTTTTTTAATTAAATGTATATCTAAAACTATAAAGAGCATGATTAGCTGCATTTAATAAATAACATATTTCCAGCGAGTTTATATTGTACCAGTTCAATACCTTGTGGGCGCAGCGGGTTTATATTGTCCCAGATCAATACCTGGTGGGCGGGACTTATAGATCATCGCAGCCCGAAGCGGTTGCGATGTGTTTCAAATCCCAAACACCAGGTTTTGATCTCGGACAATATCTCACTCGGCTGCAATACCGGTGACAGTACCAACAACCGGGGTGCCTATCTAGTTTTATCATCACATATTTTAAGCTCGTGCTAGGGGCATGAGGATCTCATTATTTTCAACATTAACAATGACCTACAGTTTATTACCCGCGTTTAAGTTGGTACGTCGATGTATGCAACTTATAATTTTATCTTATATTTAACCACAGTTTCCTGGTTTCGTAGTTTCGTGCAGCTTAAATACTAAAACAACAACACTTGATCATATATTGTGCACTTCTTAGTTTTTATTAAGGAAGTGTTAAATCAAAAACAATAAACAGAAATAGAAACTTCCGCTGATAACGCATGATGTTGCTTGTTGTATTAAGTACAATAATTAAAAAGTATTGAATTGAATTGAATTAGGTTTTAAGGCGCACCAACACATAAAGGTTATATGGCGCCGAACAGGCATGAACATGCCAGGCTCATCCTCCATGTACATCGAGATAAAATATACCCTTCTCACCCCGAACTGCAGAGTTGCTGCAAATTCTATCGTAGAAACTCCATTTACGCTGGAGCCACGTTTATTGTTTTTCTGCCACTGCTCTTTTGATGTGAGCGAGATGGCACATGAAACAATGCAGTGATCATGATGAAGACCTTTAATGAACATGAACAAAAAATGATAAAATGAACATGCATTTGGGGGGATTCTACCCTATCTGCCTACCCCTCCAAGGGGATCTGCAGTGGCCCTATTCTTTGCCCCGTGACCAAACGGGGCCCCCGGGAACCACACGGGGGTAATTAAAAAGTACATGAAATGATTTATGTATAGTAAAGATCATTACTTGAACAGTTTACAATAACATAATATATTCTTATAAAATGGAAATAAAACAATCAGCAATTTTTGGAACTATGGGGCAATCACAAAACTCTCACATTGCAATAGCGTGGATGGTATAAGCGGCCAACGCATGAATTGCAGCTTCGGGAATGTTTGCCCACTCGTTAATAAGCGCTTGCTGAAGTTAACGGATGCATTTTTTTACTGGGAAAAACAAGGAACTTCCGATTTTGCGCGTGGTGGCCATTCAAGATATTGGTATGAGTGATTTTGAAATCGATCCATAGTTTTAAAACGGTTTGATTGCTTTATTTTGAGATAAACATAGTAGTGTCTATTGAACTGAATTGGTGTCTATTGAAAACCTATTAAATAATGATTATAATAAACTATAATACCCACGATACTAGTTATACCCATATTATAATTAAGAAATAGAACATCGTTTACTGTGAATTATCGTTTAATATATCACGGTTTGGAGTTCAATTGTAAACTATATATTCGGGCTCGTGAAATTATTGTTTACAATTGAACGACAAACCGTGATATATTATAGATAATTCACCTGAAACGATGTTCTATTTCTATTCTTATACACATAAAATGTGAAAATAACGCACACATCTGAAATCTTTCGCGTTGCTTTGATTACTCTCCTAACGTTGCATACGTTACAATGCGCAATGCGCAATACTTATTCTCCTAACGCTGCAAGTATTACAGTGATATATCGTTCAAAATAACGAGATATTTTAAACTAGGCTATATAGTGCTGTTGTATTAAAATAAACTATAATACCCAAACAGCTCCAATGTACTTTTAATTATTGTAATTATTGTAATAAATAATCTACATCAATTTCAGTGCAGTTTCTAATTGTGTTCAATATACATGATACATTTTTTAACTAAAGCATGCATGACTATACAAATAATTTAAACAAAAGGCCCAAGAGGGCCTATGGACGCTCTACTGGCTCAAGATAAAGTTTATGTATAAAGGCCCATAACTCTTTCAAAAATCATTCAACCAGACCATGGCGACGATATACACAACTAGGCTTCGTACTGATCACCCCTGCCAAATCCAGCCAGAGGTTCAGGAGAACTTGTCTGGACAAAGTGAGTGTATTAAAATCTTTAAGAGGTCATAAATCTGCAAAAATTCGTTCAACCAGAACATGGCAATGAAAGGTGCAACAAGGTTTGGTACTGAGCGTCCCCGCCAATATTTTCTGAAATCCGGCAAGGAGTTCAGAAGAGACTAATCTGGACAAAGTTTGTGTATTAGAACATTTAAAGGGCCATAACCCTGCCAAAAATCATTCAAGCGGAATATGGCGATGATATGCACAACTAGGGTTGATAATGATCATCCTTGTCAAGTTTCATTGAAATCCAGCCAGGGGTTCAGGAGAACTAGCCCGGAAAAGTTTTGCATCAAAAACATTTAAAGGACCATACCTCCGCCAAAGATCAGTAAACAGTAACGCGATGTTGATATGCACAACCAGGCTTGGTGCTGATCATCCCTGTCGTTGAAATCTGGCGGGAGGTTCAGGAGAAGATTGTGTATCAAAGGGCCATAATTCTGCCAAAAAACATTCAACCGGAACACGGCGATGATTTGCACAACTAGACATGGAACTGATCATCCCTAAAAAGTTTCGTTTAAATCTGGCCAGGGGTTCAGGAGAACTAGTCAGGACAAAGTTTGTATATTAAAACCTTTAAAGGGACATAACTCCACCAAAATATTTCAACCGGAACACGGTGACGATATGTACAACAAGGTTTGGTACTGATCAACCCTGAAGAGTTTCACTGATATCCGGCCAAATGAAGGATATGTGTTATTGTATTTTAACTGAAATCCGAAATAAATGACACCGGTAAAATAGTGCACCTAACACAGTGTTTCAAGTCTCTATCCCGTCATCAACAGGCAGTTTACAACATATGTATACGGTTTCTTAACCTACTGACGACGAGTTGTACAAATAATTGTACACATATTCAATATCGGGTATGTTAAGTACATGTGAATAAACCAATACTTTTAATCGGCAAACAATCATTGTTTTATGACCTTAAAACCTCAATAGGGTTTGGATAAAAGCTTTTGTAGTGTAATTTTTCCGTTATTGAACGGGTTAGTGCCTTTAACTCACCGTCTAAGCTGTGTGCAACATCGTAACTAGGTGTTAATGACAGTAAATAGTATTAAAATTTTGAAATTAGCAATACCCAGTTTTAAACAACAATATCAAAACAAAAGTATCGTTAAAACACCCGGTAGGCCAAATCCATGACCTGGTTAAATAACAAATGCTATTTTATCAAGTGATTTTAACAATGCTATCAGTAAACTCCATATATGATGTATTGCAATACCTAAAACAAACAATAAAACAGCCGTCGCAGGAGGTAAAAACGAAAGCGAGATCTGGGTTGTGATTACAACAAGAGCAGATACCATTCATGATTAAGATGACGCCAACAAAGCTCACTTCCGGTTAATACCTCTTTCCATTCATGATATCGAGTACCCATCGTTGCTGGAGATAAATCATCAATGACCTGAAATCTGCAAAACACATCAAATGTAATTATCAGTACGTAACACTTGATAGTTCATATGCATTTGTTCTGGAAAACTACGATAGCATTGTGTGCAGTGCCACGCTTATCGAGGAAACAGCATTGGTTGTCTGGTAACGCTCCATCATACAATAACCCAGACAATGGCCAAGCAAGAGTGTGCCGTCAGAAAGTGGGTCAATAGGTATGCACTTATAACTAATACACGCACATACAATATGAAAGTGGTTGTAACTACTGCTTGGTTCAAAGATAATTCCAGAACATGAACTCTTTTTTATTTAAAGGGACACAGGGTAATCTTACTTCATATTGTGATTAACATTTGTGTGAAATTCCCCGAAATACCCTTCAGTAGTTTCAGAGTTGTGGCTGAGAAAGTTAGGGCTAAAAAAACGGACGGACGGACGGACGGACGAACGATTACTATATGCTCCCTTCTGATGTATAAAAAACACATAAAAGTCATACTTGGTGAAACTCATTTCGAACTCATTTAATGGAGTTATCGCGTTCTCAGGCTAAGTGTGCTTATTTTTCAAAACTTTAATGGTAATTACTAAATTCAATTTTGCTTATTGTAGAATAATTCAAACAAATTCTGAAATCAAATCTGGTAAAAATTGGAAACCGTTTATCGTCCGAGGTCACGGGTTTAATTCTGCTATTTGGCAATAATTCTGGAAAACAAGCGTCAACTTTCCTCATTGAAGAACTCGTCCGAGATCGTACTGAAACAGACATTCACGTCACAGTTCGTCAAATCGGAACCCTTTCACTAAAGTTACAGTCTACCCACACACCAATAAGTTAAATGACGACAGGGCTACTAAGGAAACTAACCCTCCAAATAACGGAACATTGCACTACAAAACCTTTTATCAGAACTCTAGCCATATGTTCAGGTCATATAATAATTTGCATGTGCCGATTAAAAGTATATGTTTTTTCAACGGTTTTTAAAATACCCGTCATTGACTATGCGTAACATGAACAAGAGAATGGTCCTGAGTCGCTCACCTGAGAATTCTTGCAAAGAGGAAAAAGTAGTTGACAAGTGCAATATATTGGATTATTAGACTGAAAACTTTGTACGACAAAAGGTAAAAGAACCCCGGGGCACAATCAATTTTGACCCTTTTGAACATCATTTGTACAACTTTTGTAGTCTAGAAGTTGTCGATCATTTATAAACAAAAATATATTCAGCAGTTCTTGAGAAGATTTTTTTAAGGTTTTGACCATATATGGTAATGGCAGTCATCTTGGATGTTGCACTGCCCTAAATTGTATAAATTGGAAATACATTGACCTCAGTATCAAAATTGGCCTAGCAGTTTCTGAGGTGTTAACACCCACCCCACACCCCTCCAACCCCACTCCACCCCAACGTCAGCCATCTTGGATGTGCCGTTGCACTAATTTTAACAAATTTGAAAATCATTGACCTAAGGATCATCCATTTGAAGTTTGGTCAAAACTGACCAAGCGGTTGGAGAATAATATTTTTTTAAAGAGTTTTCTGTATTATTCTATGTAAAACTATGACCCCCAGGGCGGGGCAAGGTTTGACCCCAGGATCACCATTTGAACAAACTTTGTAGAGGACCATAAGCTAATGCTACATACAATATATGAGAGATCTACATCTTGTGCTTTTAGAGAAGACGCTTTTTTTAAAATTTCCTATATAAGTCGATATAAAACTTGTACAATCTCCATATATAAACTTTGGAACTCCGGGGCAAGGAACTTCGTTTGTACAAATATTGTAGTCTTTGAGTTTATAAATAACAACCGTTAAATGAAGACGATTTTTTAAAGTTTTGACCATATATGGTAATGGCGGTCATCTTGATTGTAGCATTGACTTAATTTGTATAACTTTAGAAGGCATTGACCTCAGTATCATCCACGTGAAATTTGGTCAAAACTGGTCAAGCGGTTTTGTTTACAAATGCCCTACATAGGTATATGTAAAATTTCCATTTACAAACTTTGGAACCCCAGGGTACAGCCATTTTTGAACCTAGGAACTTCGTTTGTATAACTTTTGTAGTCTAGGAGTTGACGATCATTTTATAAACAAAACTGTCAAAATATGTTCAGCTGTTCTTGAGAAGAAGATTTTTTAAGGTGTTGACCATATATGGTAATGAAGGCCATCTTGGGATATCACATTGACCTAATTTGTACAATTTTGGAGCATTGACCTAATTAGCGTCTTTCTCGCTAAAACTATAGTTTTAGGGAGAAAGACGCAGTTTTGTAGAATCTTACAGACTTTTGATGGGCGCCTTTAGAGGTGCATTAATAGTTCAGTTTCTTTTGATTTTGTATATTTTTTCACAAGTGTATTGCTGTACGTTTATGTTTTATGTTTTATGTTTGTAACTCTCTGATGAAGCCGTATATGCGAAAACCGGTTTAGGGTATTAAGTAAACCCAATAACCACGCAAAAAAGACAAATCCAATAACCACGCAAAAAGACAAACATGAATGGAAATAAAGGCATATGACGTCACAAACACAAAAAGGGTTGACATTGACAATACGGCTACCGCCTTGGAACGGTCAGTGGCAAAAAAGGCCGATGGGGGTTTAAACCAGGTTCTAAGGTGACCAAACCTCACACTTACCCTACTGTCACCCCAATAAAACGGGACAGTGTAAATAAAGAAATCACCGCCATGAACTATTCTCTAACCAACAAGGCAGCATTAATAGGCAATATAAGTAAAACAAAAAGATGCTCGTGTATATATAAATACTAAACAAGAGCCCAAGAGGGCCTGTGGACGCTCTACTGGCTTAAGATAAAGTTTATGTATAAGGGGCCATTACTCTTTCAAAAACCATTCAACCGGAACCAATGTTCGTTGAAATACAGCCAGAGGTTCAAGAGAACTAGCCTGTACAAAGTTAGTGTATTAAAACATTTAAGGGGTCACAACTCTGCAAAAAATCATTCAACCTGAACACGGCAATGATAGGCGCAACTAGGCTTGGTACTGATCATCTCCATCAAGATGTGTTGAAATCTGGCGAGGGATTCAGGAGAACTAGTCCCGACAAAGTTTGTGTATTAAAACCTTTGAAGGGCCATAACGCTGCCAAAAATCATTCAACCGGAACACGGCGACGGTTTGCACAACTAGACCTGGAACTGATCATCCCTAAAAAGTTTCGTTAAAATCCGGCCAGTGGTTCAGGAGAACTAGTCAGGTCAAAGTTTGTGTATTAAACCCTTTAAAGGGCCATGACTCCACCAAAATCATTCAACCGGAACACGGTGACAATATGTACAACTAGGCTTGGTACTGATCATCCCTGAAAAGTTTCACTGAAATCCGGCCAAATGAAGGCTCTTTCGTCATAATGAGGCCAAAATATAGTTTATTTCAGAAAATCAAGGGTCATAACTCCGCTGTTGCTCGTCTGATCTGGCTGGTTTTCGAACTTGTCCGAGTTGTTAGTGATATTAAGAATCTGTTACAGTTTGGTAAAAATAAAGGCCCTATCGTCTAAACGAGGTAAAAGTAACGGACGGACGGACAACACATCATCCCAAAAAATTAATAGCCTAGAAAGCCACAAAGAAGGTACTCAATGACTTGGCAGAAGCCAGAGCAACACGAGAATAAACCATTGAGGGCACGACACCGGCTTTAGGTAGACGTCATCATATGGTCCACAGCTTGTTCTGTCATCGCACAATTAAAGAGGAATAAATAGTGGCGAACTGTAAATGGATCAACCACTAAACATACAGTGCGTTGCAAAATGATAGGGTCATAACCTCTTTAGATAAACATGTTAACACGTGCAACAGAGATATTATGAAAATGATCTCATATGACCAAGGATCTTACGAAGTTTGTAAATCACGTCACCAAAGAAGTCAGGTTGTGATAGTCCTTGTCACAGACGAGTTCTTAAATTACTTTTATATTTGGAAAGAAGATCAGGATTACGATAATACAATTTTGCAAAGGTAACGGTAGTCATGATGGAGTAATTTTTTAGTTATACAAAGATTACGAATATTAAAGTCCTCAACTCGAGTAAAAGCTCTAGAAAACGAATAAGTTGAGACACATAGACCCCATAATAAGTTGCTCGGGGAACATTCCCATCTAATATAGGGATAATTAACAATATCAAAATCAAAATCATCTCTCTTGTCATAGATTTTAAATCGAGAAAAGAAGCGTTTTTATCAGAAATTAAAGGCTTCAATAACATCTGCCTGGGTATCTGGTGAAAGACTCCACATGAAATCTCTTTCATAGCAATACAAAAACAAATCTGCGACAATGGGTGCACAGTTCGTACCCATAGGGATACCAACAATGTGTTATAAAAGGTAGTTCCATACCTGGCGAAACTAGTATATAATAGAAAAATAAGTGATTCACAAACTTCATGGCAAGTCCACATAGTGTAAATGTCTAAACTGCTGTTAGTAAAAAAACGCTTTAATATTGTTACAGCCCAAACATGTAGTATTTTTCCCAGCAAATGTTTTTTTTTAATTCGAGCAATAAGCTTGTCTTTGATAAAGTTGTGTGGTAAAGTTGTAAAATAGATGAAGCTTGACGTTTATTGCAAATTTTTTCATAGAACGTCGCCTGAACTTTTAATAAACAAAACAAATTAATCCCAGAGTCTTCATAAGCTTTAGCACAACATCGTTTAACGTGATCTTTAACGGCAGTAAGACAAGATGTTAAAGGTTTGGAGAGATATTTGTAGTGGTGCAAGAACTAGAATTGGAAATTAAATTGTTTAATGGTTGTGTAATTTCGGAATCCAGTACATAGTCGGAAGTCTGTTTTGCTTTTCGTCTATTCCAGCCTTGAAATTCTTTCACCGAGTGTTATGCGTCGAAACAACATTATCTTCAGTATACTGCACTGGAGTACTAGTATACGAATTCGTACTCACGAGTTCCTGAGATAAAACATTGACGTAATGGAGGCGTCAAACAATAATTATATTATTAGCTGCTTTATCAGCAGGAACTAAAATAAACTTATTATAAAATTCCTGGATTCCCTATTTTAAATTACGAAAGGAAACCCTAGGTCTAGGGCGAAGTATGGAGGGATTAGCCGAATAGAAGATAATACGGATCTATGATGTCAAAAATAGTCTTTTTCCAAGTAGAAAGGGAGTTAGCGCCAGCATGTTGTCTACGACATCATTTAATAATAAAATCCTTAATGGATTGGGTGATCTGACCACGACATGCATTAAAATCAATTACAGTTCGGACCTTTAGAAAACAAATGCCGAATACGTTTATCTGTAATATCAAAATTACCAGTAATGACATGACCGGCCGGAGCATAGCAAAATAATTTAGATGTTCTACACTCGCGTTCCTTAGGAGTGTTATTTACTATATCAAGGTCAGACTCTATTTTGTTGTAGTTGAAAATAATTGAATTATGGAAGCAGTGTTATACAAAGGATCTGTTCGAATGACAATTGTGTCTGCTTCCTCGTCAATCAGATTAAGTGAAGAAAGGGACAGAGACAAGAAAGCATCGAGTGCTTTCCAGACTGTTTAAAAATAGTATGTAAATCGGCGACTGACATAGTAATACGTGACTTCCGTTTGATGTTACCATTGCGTCTACAACCATCAGACATAGATGTACGCTTTCGAATGGAACATATAGCAAAAATGTCAATATTATAAGGCTCTTTTGAAATATTTCCTTGTTGATCAATATTATCATTAAGGCCCAGTGGAAATGGTGTCTGCAAGTTTTTCATCCATTTTAGTTCTGCTATCTGTCTAGCTTTTATTTTAAAGTTTTTGGTTGCATCATTATCATAAATTATATATTCAACAGGTTGAACAGTGACGTTACTAAAACTATGACCTAACTGACGAAAGTGTTAGTGCAGGTAATTCTTTAACTTTCTGGGATTGCCTGCATTATATTTATGCTCACGGAATCGAAGAATCGGTGAACATATGTTGTAAAATTTTACTGTTGTTGGCGGGATAGCTCTTTAAATCTAGAAATAAATATTGTATTCTGCATGTCTTATATAAAAGCAAACAATCCAGAATGCAAATGAGACATCGGGTGAAACGCATTTTGTTTTATCTTACAGTGATTACGAGTTATGTGTCTCTGTTACAACTCCCTTCTCCATTGCGTGATCAACTCGTTTAGATGCGTACCGCAACGCATGCAGTCTCAATTATTCTGGAATATAAATATATTTATTCAACGAGACTTCCACCCAACATGCGTTATTGGCAAGGGAAAATTTACATAACTCATTTGGGATTTTTTCACTTAAAAGCACCGGATTTTGCAAACAATTCAGAATATGCTTAAATCTATGTATGCATTCGTAAGACTCTTGGGCATGATCACTGTCATACCATCTTTATTAAACTCCTTAAAAGGTTTGGTTTAAACATGTTTTATTTTTCGAAAGTTTACAACATTACAGTTGTAATTGTACAAAACATATAACAGGATTAGAATGAAAGCAAAATTGAGATATAGGGTCCTATAGAAACCACAGCGTCCGAACGCAATGGCATCGTAGGTCCGCACTGTACTGCAAAATACAATGAAGGAGACAAAAAACAACTGAAAGGGTGATGAAGACAGGTTTACCGACTTGGAACGGTCAGTAGGCAATAAGGCCTACTGGTTGTTAGCTTGAATCGATTTTATATGCGCACAATCCTCGCTATTATCCTGTCTTCAGCGCCCAAATAGACAAGACAGTGTAAACAAAACTACATCCCATCTAAAGGAATTCTCTAACAATAAAGTCCAAATCCAGAGAAACTAACTAAAAAAATAATAAACATCTCAGGATGTATCCAGAATCGTACTAAAAACTGCTTATAGAATTCCTTTCCTTAGGATGTTAATTTGTAATTTACATAATAATGACTTTTTTTTTATAGTTGCTCATTTTAAAGCTAAATCACACATACTAGTAGCAAGAAATATATAAGAAGTGTTGATCTTTGAGGAAAAATGATTCTCTGGATAACAAAGGACGGCGACCATGGGGAGCAGCAGAGAGCATACATCCACCTCACGTCTAGTCAGTCTCTGTTCATTCAAGTAGAAACAAAAATGTTTATTAAAAGAGGTTATGAGCCTATCATTTTGCAACACACTACATGTTTAGTGGTCCGCCGCTATGTTTTCCTCTATGACTGTGCAATGACCGGACCCATTATGAAAGTATGATGACGTTTAAATCCTGAGAGGACGGTTGTCTCCGATCTTTTGATATTTGTCTCCAATCTTGTATTGTTGTGCTCTTCATAGTTATTATATTCATATATACATAATCATCTTTGTGTTATACTCATATTGCCAACTAATGCTTCCTAGTTTGTTAGAGGATATAGCCTGGCGGGGATTTCTTTATTTGCATGTTCCTGTTTTGGGGGGTAAGAATGAGGTTTGATGCACCATAGAACCTGGTTTTGTGTTTTTGTGTTTTTTTGTCAATGATCGTTTCAATGAGGTACCCCTATTGCCAACCCTTTTATATTGTCATTGTTGTTTCTATGCGTGTTTTTGGTTGACTGTGGTCCTTAAATTCTACATTTCCTGTTCGATTTTTTACACAACGGTTATATGGCGCTAACATGGACTCTCCATTACATCTAGATCAAAATATGCAGAATGTGCTTCTAGAGCCTTCTCATTTTCAGAACTGCAGAGTTGCTGCAAATTCTATTGCAAACACCCTATTTTTCGCTGGAGCCACTATCACTGTTTTCTGCCACCACTCAAGTTGCACCTGAAACAATATAGGGTGATGAAGAAAGCCTTTAACGAACATGGGAAATATGACACAATGATCATGAATGAATTCCGGGGGAGTGTGGGTGGGGTGGGGATGGGATTTTACCCCTCTGCCTAGATAAGCAGTGGTCCTATTCTTGCCCGGGAACCACACGAGGGAAAACGAGCCTCGGTGTATAAACTGTGTATGTATTATCTCCGCATAAAGTTATTCATGTAAAGTGATTAGAGTGAATAAAGAAAAAATAATGTAAGTATATATTGGAAAAGACCAAGTATGTTAACATTTTTGGAACTTATAAATAGTGAAAATCACAAAATAATAAAAAATGTGAGTCTTTGTTTTTAAAGCCTTTGAGATAAAAGTGCTAAATGTGTTAGATAAAAGTAATAAGTGTACACAACACATTTTATCATTAAACTATATGAAATTTACTCATTAATATTAAGACCAGTTAACTTTAAAGTTGTATTTGCTTTGTTCTGTTTTTAACAAAGATTTCAAATGTTATTAAAGTGTATTTGATTTTTTCTATAAAAAGGTGAAATAAAGTTATTTAGGATTTACTTTTTACTTAGGATCTTCTACGCAAATATTATGTGATTAAAAATGTTTAAATGTATTATTAATAACAATAACATTCAAACGCTTTATAATTATAGATCCTTTTGATGTTGAAACACTAGTACTTTTGCAAAAGTACACATAACTATTGCATGTACCTGCTGTCAACCGTGTATATATGTTTTGTATCCTCATGGGTCGTATGACCTTTTGGAATTTTGCTGAATAAAAGATATTTATAAAAGTCGAACAGGAAATGCAGCATTCAAGTATGACAATCAACCAAAACCACGCATCGGCAACTAACAACCAGAAAATAATAAACAAGAGGCAAGGTATGTGATATCCCACACATAATTTAAGCGCTGACAATAGGGTTACCGCCTTGAAAGTTTGTCAGAATTACATTTTAATTTTCAAAACTGAAATTGACATTTTACAAGTATTATTACTGAATTGATTAATAGCATGTTTATAAAAAATTATAACGATGTGTGTTATTAAATATCGGTATCTTTCTTCTCACACGAGCTACCGCTGATCACTGGTACACGCGTTAACAATCGTACAAAATCGCTCATTTCCGTAGATCATCGGAAATAATGCTCGTAGGCAGTGTATTAGCCAGCCAACCGTGCAGCCGTCTTTAGCACGGCCGTATTTGAAAAATCGCGGCCAATATTTGAGGGAGTGGGTGGGGTAAACTCAACAACACTTCCAAACTCTTACTTTCTCAATACTGTTATGTTTTGTATACATTTATAGAAGAAATATGACCTAAAATGTATTTTTTTCGCCTTTATCTGTAAAAATAAATTACCCCAGAGACACCCACTTGTCGCGAATTGGTGCGTAACGCGTGTTAGCAACTTATTTTGCACACCCTGTTTGCATATTTGCACACCCAGTTCTTGAAATACACTGCTCGTAGGTATTTCCAAAGATACACGTCGATTCGATGGGTTTGGGTAATTTGCCCCGGCAAAGTACCGTGAAAACTGTAACAAAAATATAGACCCGGAAAAGGATTGACTAACATATTTGTATTATTTATTAATTATTATACTCTCTTGAAATACGTCTTATCACGTTATAGTCAGTCTAAGTTAAAAATAAATATAAAAATAGTTTGTAATTAATTGCGTAATTGATAATGTTGTTTTTTTACATGACAGATCGTTCTATGGGTGCCGCCATTGTTTATTCCACGTGACTGAACCCATGTGACCGAAAAGTGGTATCCAAATAATTAATTTAAGCATCACAATTCGGTTTAAAATACCGCGCCTATTAGCTGAAGATTGGTTTCTTCGGTGATGTTAAATACAGTGTTAGAGACGTTTAAACCTCATATGTATGATCTATCATACTTATTTATGTTGTTCGAGAAATATGTGTTTAAGTACAAAAACAGCAAACTGCATGTGAAGGGATGCCTTGATCTTGAGACGGTGATAACTTCGCCTGTCTTGCCGATATCATGCGGAATAATATATCGTAGTGCTATAATTGATTTTGTAGATGTAATATTTACCCATGTCGTTATGCCGACATTATTATATTGACCAACTTCTGACTCACTGTTGCTCGCAAAATATCCCGTTACTATGCTGGAAAGGAGGGTCATCCAATAATTAATGTCGGTATATACGTATCTAAATGCACAAATCAGTCCCACCCATCCACCCTCTCTCTTCCCACGTCGGGTTAGCGTCGGGCTCAACCACCGGCTTTATACATGCTTTAATAATGAGTAAATTGCCTTATTCCAATCACTAGGACTACCTTCTATAACATTGCCCAGGGTAGGAGTATTTAAACTTGGTTATCAGACACATTTCAAAATTGCTTAAATCACAGAACAAACGTCTGACTTGGCATTATTCAACACCACCGTGTCATTGTTGTCAGGAAAATTCCCGCCTATTGGGAGTTAATTGGTTTCTGTCTAATCCCCTTACAATGCCCTTTGAGCGATCGGTGGGGGATACGATGATGATAAGTGCATCAGAAACTATATCATCTTAGGCATGTATTTAACCGTTTGGCGCGATTTATGTGTATGACGTCACTATGATGTCATGGCTCAGTTCCGTTAAGATATACTAGCTATAGTTGGAATTTGTTTGACCATGACCCATGATTTCGGCTATAATACCTAGAGCCTACTAGTACAATGAGTGCTAGTGCTTTTCTCTACCCAGAGTTGTCGGTCCTTGCACAAAAAAATACCAGGAATCTTGGCAAACGATGAAAATGCAAAACGACCTGGTGACACCATTGTTTTTCTAATTCAACTTTATATGAAATACTTAATCTAACAAATACAACATTTGTTCTGCTTAAATGTTTTAACAAATAGTAAGTTCTGCACATAAGTATGTTGCGGTAGAATAACGTTTATACTTTGGCTTTGGCATATCACTCCGCCGGCAAAACATTCAAAACAGACACCACGAAATCTTTCCCATAGCGTTAAATTACAGCATTTTTTTCTTACCAACTCTTTCCGAAAGCTCATAGCTCTTAAACAAAACTTAAATTACTAACCTAAAAATATATCAAAATGTAGAAAATATGCCGCGTTTCTTTCGATTGTCAATCAATCGACATGTCAATCAGCAGCCGATAATTGGTGGTGTCACTGTATTGAAGGTTTCGCCAGTTTGAATGTTGTTGACATTTTTAGCTATGGTCATGTGACAAATGTTCACATACTCCTTTCTGAGAAGTTAACAGAGGTTAAAATACCGCTGGTAGAGATCGGGCAAGTGGATGATCTAGTGTACGTGTAATAGCTAGGCAATACAAAGACAACAGATCGAAACTACTTCGTTTTTGGAATCTCTTATCGAGAAAACAGGCCTTTGACACCACTTGATGGATGCTCCTCATGCATTAGTATGATGGAAGGGATTACTTTAATTGCAGATACGGGAAACCGAGATGTAACAAATGTTGTGAAAGCCTTTCACAAGAAGTAGAGCCGGAAGTCATAGATATCAAAATGCAAATTCGTTTGATCGAACTTCAGTTTCGTGCCATCAAACCGACCATTATTCATTTATTTTATTATCACTATAATAAAGGCACAGACCTAATAACAAATAGATAGGAATTGAAAGATGTGCAAAGTAAGTATAATACATTTCAATGGCAAAGTGTAGAGATTTCGCAAAATATTGTTTGATTTTAAACACACATAGATCTATATCATAAAGAGTTCTATACATGTATGCATCCTTTTTCAGTCATGTCAAAACCTTCCACAAATTACTGCTCTTTCCAATAATGCTAATTTCCTTTTATTTAAACAGTTTGGCAAACGGAGATCAACGGAAAGTTTCACTAAATCCTGTGATTTTCTTTCAATTAATTTGAAAAATTTACGACAGGACGAATGACTATAGTTTCGAGATCGTTAATTATACGGGGATGTTCCCGTGCACAGAAACATCTTATTGGATTATTTTTTCTACAGCTTGTAGTCGAGTTGAGGACTTTAATATTCGTAATCTTTGCATAAATAAAAAGCTTCTACATCAGGGTTACCATTATCATAAACTTCGAAAAACCTTTGCAAAACTGTATCAATTCTACTTTTAAAATACAAAAGTAATTAAAGCACTCTTCAGCGACAATGACTATCTATGGTGACGCGATTTACAAACTTCGTAAGATCCGGTCATGATCTTTTTCATACTATCTTTGTTAAAAGGTTTATCAAAAGAGGTTATGACCCTATCATTTTGCAACGCACTGCATGCTTGGTGGTGGACCCATTTACAGTTCGTCACTATGCTTTCCTATTTAATTGTGCGATGATCGGACAGGCTGTGGACCCTATGATGACGTCTATCTAAAGCCCAAAAGGACGGTGACGTTTGATGTTTGTCTGCAATCTTGTCTTGTCGTGACCTCAATGGTTTATTCTCTTGTTGCTCCGGCTTCTGCCATGTCACAGAGTACCTTGTGGTTTTCTATGCTATTTTTTTAAATTTATGTTTACACGAGCATCAATGCTGCCTTGTTGGTTAGAGAATAGTTCATGGCGGGGATTCCTTTATTTACAATGTCCCGTTTTATTGGGATGAAGTAGGGTAAGTGTGAAATTTGGTGCACCCTAGAACCTGGTTTAAACCCACTGCGGCCTTTTTTGCCAATGACCGTTCCAAGGCGGTAGCCCTTTTGTCAACCCTCTTTTTGTGTTTGTTACGTCATATGCCTTTATTCTTTATTACTATTGTCATTCATGTTTGTCTTTTTGCGTGTTTTGGGGTTTACTGTGTTCTGTGAAAGCTGCATTTCCTGTTCGACTTTTATACTTATTTTTATATATAGGCATTTGTAAACGACATCTCCTCAGAAACCGCCTGACCAAAGTTCATGTGGATAATACTGATGTCAACGTCTTCAAAATGTGTACAAATTAGTCATTGCGACATCCAAGATAGACGCCAGTACCATATATGGTACTGGTATATGGTCTAAAACCTTAAACAATCTTCTTCTCAAGAACCGCTGAATAGATTTTGACGGTTTTTAGCTCACCTGAGCCGAAGGCTCAAGGTGACTTATTGTGACCGATTTTTGTCTCTCAGTCGGCGTCGTCCGTTAGCTCTTGGTTAAACAACTTCTCCCTGGACAATTTGACCAAATTTCACATGGATGATACTGAGGTCAAATCATGAACATAAATAACAAAACATAACATAACAAAACCATAAAACCAAATTCTTCTCAAGAACCGCTGAACATATTTTGAATGTTTTTGTTTATAAATGACCGCCAACTCCTAGACTACAAAAGTTGTTCAAAAGAAGATCCTAGGGTAAACAAGAGGCCCAAGAGGGCCTGTGAACGCTCTACTGGATGTTATACCATTGATGAATCGAGTCGTACTACATGGTGTCTAAAGTGTACACAAGGTTTTTCAAGTATTTGACCTAGTGACCTAGTTTTTGACCCCATGGGACCCATTTTCGAACTTGACCAAAATATAATTAAGACAACATTTCGACAAAGTTTCATCAAGATCGGGTCAGAAATATGGCCTCTAGAGTGTACTAGTGACCTAGTTTTTGACCCTGTGTGACCCTGTGTGACCCATTTTCGAACTTTAGCAAGCTATAATTGAGACAAATATTCTGACAAAATTGCATCAAGATCGGGTCAAAAATATGGCCTCTAGAGTGTACACACGGTTTTTCCAAAGTTTGACCTAGTGACCTAGTTTTTAACACCATGTGACCCATTTTTGAACTTGACCAAGATATAATTAAGACAAACATTTTGACAAAGAGTGTACACAAGGTTTTTCCAAGATTTGACCTAGTGACCTAGTTTTTAACCCCATGTGACCCATTTTCAAACTTGACCAAGATATAATTAAGACAAACATTCTGACAAAGTTGCATCAAGCTCGGGTCAAAAATATGGCCTCTAGAGTGTACACAAGGTTTATCCAATATTTGACCTAGTGACCTAGTTTTTAACTTCATGTGACCCATTTCCGAACTTGATCAAGATATAATTAAGATAAACAATTTGACAAAATTTCATCAAGATTGGGTAACAAATATGACCTCTAGAGTGTACACAAGTTTTTTCAAGTATTTGGCCTAGTGACCTAGTTTTTGATCCCACATGACCCATTTTTGAACTTGACCGAGATTTCATTGAGACAAACATTCTGACAAAGTTTCATCAAGATCGGGTCAAAAATATGGCCTCTAGAGTGTACACACGGTTTTTCCAAAGTTTGACCTAGTGACCTAGTTTTGAAACCATGTGACCCATTTTTGAACTTGACCAAGATATAATTAAGACAAACATTTTGACAAAGTTTCATCAAGATTGGGTCAGAAATACGGCTTCTAGAGTGTACACAAGGTTTTTCAAGTATTTGACCTAGTGACCTAGTTTTTAACCCCATGTGACCCATTTTCAAACTTGACCAAGATATAATTAAGACAAACATTCGGACAAAGTTGCATCAGTTCGGGTCAAAAATATGGCCTCTAGAGTGAACACACGGTTTCTCCAAAGTTTGACCTAGTGACCTAGTTTTTAACACCATGTGACCCATTTTTGAACTTGACCAAGATATAATTAAGACAAACATTTTGACAAAGAGTGTACACAAGGTTTTTCCAATATTTGACCTAGTGACCTAGTTTTTAACCCCATGTGACCCATTTTCAAACTTGACCAAGATATAATTAAGACAAACATTCTGACAAAGTTGCATCAAGCTCGGGTCAAAAATATGGCCTCTAGAGTGTACACAAGGTTTTCCCAATATTTGACCTAGTGACCTAGTTTTTAACTTCATGTGACCCATTTCCGAACTTGATCAAGATATAATTAAGATAAACAATTTGACAAAATTTCATCAAGATTGGGTAATAAATATGACCTCTAGAGTGTACACAAGTTTTTTGAAATATTTGACCTAGTGACCTAGTTTTTGACCCCACATGACCCATTTTTGAACTTGACCGAGATTTCATTGAGACAAACATTCTGACAAAGTTTCATCAAGATCGGGTAAAAAATATGGCCTCTAGAGTGTACACACGGTTTTTCCAAAGTTTGACCTAGTGACCTAGTTTTTAACCCCATGTGACCCATTTTCAAACATGACCAAGATATAATTAAGACAAACATTCTGACAAAGTTGCATCCAGCTCGGGTCAAAAAATATGGCCTCTAGAGTGTACACAAGGTTTTTCCAATATTTGACCTAGTGACCTAGTTTTAAACTTCATGTGACCCATTTCCGAAACTTGATCAAGATATAATTAAGATAAACAATTTGACAAAGTTTCATCAAGATTGGGTAATAAATATGACCCTCTAGAGTGTACGCAAGTTTTTTCAAGTATTTGACCTAGTGACCTAGTTTTTTGACCCCACATGACCCATTTTTAAACTTGACCTAGATTTCATTAAGACAAACATTCGGACAAAGTTTCATCAAGATCAGGTCAAAAATATGGCCTCTAGAGTGTACACCACGGTTTTTCCAAAGTTTGACCTAGTGACCTAGTTTTTAAAACCATGTGACCCATTTTTGAACTTGACAAAGATATAATTAAGACAAACATTTTGACAAAGTTTCATCTAGATTGGATCAGAAATACGGCTTCTAGAGTGTACACAAGGTTTTTCAAGTATTTGACCTAGTGACCTAGTTTTTAACCCATGTGACCCTTTTCAAACTTGACCAAGATATAATTAAGACAAACATTCTGACAAAGTTGCATCAAGCTCGGGTCAAAAATATGGCCTTTAGAGTGTACACAAGGTTTTTCCAATATTTGACCTAGTGACCTAGTTTTTGACCCCACATGACCCATTTTCGAACTTGACCGAGATTTCATTGAGACAAACATTCTGACAAAGTTTCATGATGAATGCATCAGAAATGTGGCCTCTAGAGTGTACACAAGCAAAAGTTAACGGACGGACGACGGACGGACGGACGACATCCGACGGAAGACAGACAACACACCATCCCTAAAGCTCTGCTGGCCCTTGGCTAGTAGAGCTAAAAATGGCTGTGCCCCGGGGTTCCAAAGTTGTTACTATGGAGATTTTACAGGTTCTACATAGACGTATATAGGGCATTTGTAAACGACATCTCCTCAGAAACCGCTTGACCAATGTTGACCAAATTCCACGTGGATGATACTGATGTCATTGCCTTCCAAAGTTATACAAATTAGGTCAATGCGACATCCAAGATGGCCGCCATTACCGTATATGTTTTTGGTCAAAACCTTTAAAAATCGTCTCAAGAACCGCTGATCAGATTCTGACGGGTTTTATTTATAAATGATCGCCAACTCATAGACTACAAAAGTTGTACAAACGAAGTTCCTAGTGTCAAAAGTGGCTGTGCCCCGGGGTTCCAAACTTTGTATATGGAGATTTTACATGTTTTACATACTATATATAGGAAATTAAAAAAATCATCTTCTCTGAAAGCACAAAACATCGATCTCTCCCATATTGTATGTAGCATTAGCTTATGGTCCTCTACCAAGTTTGTTCAAATGGTGACTCTGGTGTCAAATCTTGCCCCGCCCTAGGGGTCAGAGTTTTACATAGAATTAAAAATATGAAAATCTTTTTATAACTTTTATTCTCCAAAACTGCTTGGTCACTTTTGACTAAACTTCAGACGGATGATCCTTAGGTCAATGATTTTCAAATTTTTTAAAATTAGGGCAATGCCACATCGAAGATGGCCGCCGTTGAAGGGTGGGTCTCAGAAACTGTACGGTCAATTTCGACCAAATTTCACGCATATGATTCTGAGGTCAATGCCTTTCAAAATTATACAAATTAGATCAATGCATCTCCAAGATGGCCACCATTACAATATATGGTAAGAACCTTAAAAAAGATTCTTCTTTATATGAACCACTGAATAGATTTCGACAGTTTTTTTTTATATATCATCACCAACTCTTGTACTATAAAAGTTGTATAAATGAAATTCATAGGGTAAAACATGTTTGCGCCCCGGGGTTTCCTATCCATCCATTTCCATACAAACATTCTCTGTTATTATGAAAAAGCAAGTTTTGCAACTTTACTTTAT